>RWGY01000076.1:0-75099 GCA_007726485.1 Eragrostis curvula
AGAATAGAAAAAAAAGGCCAAAAGAGGAATGGAAAGGAATGAGAGAAGGAAGAAAGCGAGCCATGAATTCTGGGCAGGCACGACGGTCGGGTGGAAAACTCAGGTGAGAAAATTCATCATGATGTCAGGGTTTTTTGCCTGGCAACGACGTTGAGCGTCACACTCGTCAGGAGGGGCCGCTGTCAGGAACGCGGATAGCAGGATCGGACAGTTGATTAGCTGGGGTTAATTTTTATTAACTGTTCGTATACAGGTGGGTAGAGTAAGGCATGTCAAAACTGTATTTTTTCCAACTGGTTCTTTAAGGGTTTAGATTTTCATTCAATTTCCCTTAATTCATTTCAATTCCGTAGTTTAAATTCACCTAGAAGTTAATCTAGAAGTTAAACTAAAACAAAACAAAAAGAAGAAAAGGAGAAAACCATAAAAAAAATGGAAGGAAGGGGCGTCGGCCGACAGGGCCACGTCGCCCGACCTGCCTGGGTCGCCCGACCCTGCCATCATGGTCGCCCGACCCCGCCACATTGCCATCCACCTTCTTCCTCCTCTGCACCACCAACCGGCACGACGCGACGCGTGAACAGGCGCCGGAGCAAGCAGAGCCGCTGCTGTCTCGTCGGCCGACGCCGTGCACGTCGCCCGACCCTGGCGTGACATCGCTCGGTCCTGCCACGACGCGCGCGGCGCGTCCTCCGCCGTTCGTCGCCCGACCCCGCCATCACGTCGCCCGACGCTTCCACCTCGCGCACATGGGCGCGCAGCGCAGCTCCACCGCCTCCACCAGCGTCGGCCAATGCAGGGGCACGTCGGCCGACCCCCCTCGCCATGCTGCCCAGCCGCAGCTCGAGCTCCGGGAGCTCCTCCTCCATCGCCTATAAATGGAGCTGGAGCCCCTCTCCAGCAAACCGCACCGGAGCAAGTGAAGCAGCTCTCTTCCTCCCTCTAATCCTCTCCTAATCCCCCTAGTCTAATTAGTTTGCTAAGTGGCCGCAAAGCAAAGACTCATTTGTGAATAGAATAATCTCCTTTGCCCACGTGACCACCTAATCATGCTAAAAACCAAATAAAAATTAGCTTAGTTTAATTAAGTACTTCACTAATGGCCGCAACACTCTTTCGACGAACGTGAAGGACACTTGAACAATCATTTTGCGGAACAAACGACTAACCCCCGCTAACTTAATCATATTTTCCTTCGGGTATAGTTGTTCTTGTTGTGACTTGAGTGCAGGAAATGAACACCTCTCGAAAGCTTATACGGAAAAACAACATGAAGAAGAGGTGCCGCCCAAGCAAGCACACCTCTACTAAGGCCATGGTTATGGTCAAGAGGGCACGATTAAGGCTACAACAAGTAATACAAAGGATGATCGCCAAGGGCCAAGAACACACTCATGGCGTGACATTGGAAGACCATGGTAATCGACTTGAGGTGGCACTCTTCCACCTCGAGATTGATAGGCCGCCTCCACCCCGTCGGCCGCTGCGCGACGACGACGTCGAATGGTAGAAGGCCACCATAAGCTCTTACCTTGCACCAATGTGCAAAAGTTCGAGCTTGGGGGGGGGGGGGGGGGGGGGGAGGTATGTTCGTGAATCTCCACTCTAGTCAATCTCCGTTGCTTTGCTCGTTATCATGTTGCTTGCCGGTCACGTCTCACTGCCCGTTTCACTTATCGCTTGCTAGTCCCGTTCTGCTGTTTGTTCGCTGTCCGTTGGAGAAGTGCCCCACCTTGCATATAAATAATTTTCTATTTTTGTTTTTCCATATGATGAAAACACAAAAAGATTTCTGTTTTTTATGCTAAGAAAAGCCATAAAAATTTGCATAACTTAAAAACCACCAAAAAGAAATAAATGCTTTGTCTTGGTTCTACCCATGCTAAGTGGAAATGATAAATGGTTGCTCTGTTTAATTGCCCTCAATTGCTAAGTTACACACTATCATGCTTTCATATTTAGAGTGTTTATCAGCATTCCCCTGTACTTAACGTTCAAACTCTACACCTTGTGGGATGCTAAAATGATAAAACCAAGTCTAAGTGGTTGAGAGTGTGCGATATGGTAAAATGAGCATTAATTCGCCTTCCCCTTCTCATGGTAAAACCTTGGAGATGTTTTCATTCAGTCGCATATATCAAAACCCCAAGTTGCTTGTTTCCTTTATGACAAATAAAATGTCCTACCAAAGCTGCATATGAGCTGAATTATTTAACCCCTACATATGCTACTTGCTCATGTATTGAGTCTTGTCAAAGTTTGAGTCTTTATGGAGTATGGCTGTTAAAACTTGGTCATTTCCTTCGTGTTTATCTTTGCTCTCTTCATCACAAATAAAAACCTGGGCGTGCTGAAATTCTCATTGAATTCAAGCACTAACTTCCCTGGGCATTTCAGATTTGAGCCAAATCTTTCCTTCGCGAAGCCTTTGAACCCATCCACATTTAAAACTTTGTCTTTAAAATGCCCCCATATTTGTCGATCCTTTTAGCTTGCTAAAAAAATAGACATGAGAGCTATCAAATTCAAAAGCTCTCATGATCTTTATTCAAGCAAGGATCTAGTACTTCAAAAATTTGGGCAAAAGAAAGACAAGTTTTTCATGACACAAATTCTGACATAATGGACTAGCTAGTACCTTATGTCACTGCCTTTGTGTCATTTTCCAAAATCCTTCACGTGAGTCCATTTTCTCCCTCATCCCCGAACATTTTATTCCAATGACCAATGTGCGAACAACCATGTCTTTTCAATAGGACCATTCTTTGACTCAACAAAATATACATGGTAAGTATGCCTTTTCCTCGCCAAGCTCCACTTTCAAGCCTATATAGAGAAGGAAAAGAACTTTGGTGAGGAAACACATATGAGTGAATGAGAGTGTCATTTAAGGAAACAATGTTAACTTGGGAGAATTTTTCATGCTTATGCGACATCACAAAAACTCCAAGGAATAACCTACTAAGGGGTAGATATTATTTCTGAACCGTTCCATCTCTCAACCGCCCAAGACAAGGTAATCTTATGCCCCATAGTGTTAGAGTATATACAATGAGTACAAGGTTATGCCGGTTTACACTTGTATGTTTGAGCATGTCTTGCAACCTTAGTTCCTGAACGGTAATTGGCATAGTAGCAACCCCTGATCCACCGGATTTAGAGTCTTGATTTGCTCGGGATGAGCAAAGGTTTGAGCTTAGGGGATTTGTTGGCGTCGCTAAACGCCAATATTTCAGCACTAAATCCGGGAATAAAATGGTAAGAATGCAAGGCCATAGGCATAGTTTGTTTATTTACTAATCAAATTCCACGAGTTGTGTATCCGCCATTGTTTTGCAGGGTTCAACGCAATTTGGCGTGATTTAATAAATAAATGGTGAAACCCCAACATCATGAAGATTGGACACAAGTTATGAAGCCAAGTTGGTCGGTCGAGGCTCGGGCGACGTACACGTCCGTACGTCACCCAATCCAAATCAAGTCCAAATACTCAAGTGGCTATGGAAATGTGCTACACACTGATCACTTGACCATACAAAGAAGAGGGTCGAGGCAAAGGACAATGGAAGAGCCGGGTGACGTGATCATCCATAGGTCACCCGGTACCAAATGAGGTTCAATGGCCGTGGAATTTATCCAACATGTTCCACCAAGTCACAACGGCCATATGAACCAAAGAAGTGAAGCAATTGGACGCGGGAAGCACCGGGTGACATGGGGGTCGTTGACGGTGCAAAATTCCCTAAATCACTAAGATTCTGTGCATGGTAGTTAGGAATTAACATACTTCCACGAGTTTTCGTGAATTTTGGATGCAGGAGTGAATTATGCAATAAAGTGGGCCTGCACCGAGGAAAAGGCAGGCCGGCCAGCCCCACCTTAGGCCGGCCGGCCCCACTTGTCACCCATTGACCCCGGTCTTTGTCCAGCAGGCTATAAACGGGCTAAAACGTCACAAACCAAAGCCTGTGTAGCAGAATTCCACTGACATACCATATGGTGGGCTGTTTGGGCCTCAACTTGGCCCTTACTCAAGTTCTGCCGCCCCCACGAAGGCACTGACCTGCGAACCAACACCAGGAGGCAATCTGGAGAGTCCACGCAAGAGGCGGCGGCGAACCGCCACAGGGGACGGCCGGCCGGCCCCCGTGTAGGCCGGCCAGCCTGCCTTGGCGGCCCCACCATGTCTCCTTCGCCTACATAAGCCCCCCTGTCCTAAGGACCCTATAAATACCCTTGGTGTCCACAGGAACAAATCGCACCTCACTTATCCAAGCATTTTATTACTCGTTTGTAGAAGTAGAGTTATTAGTTGGGAGTTAGAGTAGAGTAGAGTAGAGCGGAGCTCTCCTCGAGGTTCCAGAAATCTTCTCGGAGTTTTGGTATTGTTCTTGTATCTTAACTCTAGTAGAATTACTCTTTTATTATTTATTTAGTTATTTCTATAATTATTCAGTTTATTCTTTATTTATTTCTTCTAGTAATTATTTTCTATTTAAGTTTATTTACTTAGTTACGCTAGTGCCCATAAGAGTCTTGTTGTGGGTTTCGTGATTGTGTCTAAGTAGTACGAGTGAGTGCTTTGCCGATATGGAGGTCGTGCTTAGTGAAAGCTATGCTACATTCTTAGATAGGGCTATTCTCTCGATCAAGGATAGTTCCTCTAGGATAGTTGTGAGCGTGGTGCTTAGAACTATACCTATGCACGATTGGCGTTTGTCTTTACGGAGGACGGTAGCCCCACGCGTGACAGGTGTGACCAGGCCTTTGCAATCTGCCACGTTCAAAGGCAATCCAACCGGGTTTTCAATAGCGGTTAGTTCCCAAGGGGAGCCTGCGGTATTGGGGTTCAGTACCAACCTCGGCATAATAACCGTGCTCCGAAACAACATGACTTGAGTGTGCATAACCTTAACTAATGTATGTAATCTTGTAGAATTAATTTCTAGAAGTAAATAGATGTAAGATTAACACATAGGAATCTTTGTCTCTATCTCGTTGTTCTCCCAACATAACTTCTGCTTTTTATTTATTTCATGGATTATATGGTGAGTGCCATCCATATATCATGTACTTCTTTAACCCCCGTATAAAGTGAGGTATCGTTATTTCACACAATATGTATTCACTATGTTAACATTCAACTTCCTATCGATCTACTTCCCTGCGGAAATATAAATACGATAACCCTGGAATACTCCAAGGTGAAATGCTACAATGGTGTTCCGTGAGCTTGCGGAATTAATGGAATATTAATAACACGCATAATCACCACCAACAAGGGTCAACCCTCCAGCAGGGTCGCCCGACCCCCCACACGTCGGCCGACGTGACAACCATGTTGCCCGACCCAATCCACGTCGGGCGACGTCCAACTCAGCTCCCCATCAAGCCATCCAAGTTCCACCGCCTCAATCCAACGCTTCGGAGGACTTTTCGACCAAACCGACATATCCAACCGCCACTGAGGAGGGATCCAAGCCGTTGGGGGGACAACCGACCCTGATCAAGAGTTGGGTGACGTCCCAGGGTCGACCGACCTACTCTGACAGGTCGGGCGACCCCACAAGGTCGGCCGACCCCCCCTAAACCGCCTCATCCACCCTATAAAAGGGGTACAACACCTGGAGGCGAGGGGGACATCAAGACACACCAGAGAGAAGTCCAGTTTTCATCTTGTTCGCCATTTAGAGTCTAGGTAGTAGTCTATTTGGAGTTAGAGTCGAGTCGGGCACTCGCCCCGATTCTGGAAGTTGTCTTTAGAATTGGTAAGCAAGAGTCCATTGTATCTTTTCGATTTCCGTTGTATCAAGTACTTAGTGAAAATCAATATAAAGTTGGTCCTTGTTTATATCTTGCAAGTTCTAGTTTATGCTTGCTTGATTTAGAGCAAAGTCCTTAAGTTATCTTTAGCGGGTAATTCATCTTGTGCTGAGCGTTCCTCGGTGGGAACTTCTCCTCGTCAAGTAACACGAAGAGTCGTTCAACTTTCTCGCTTTTGTTAAGTGTACACTAAGGCGAGATATTAGATGTCAGCGTAGGCATGGTGCCTAGGTTAGCACTAGCTGCGGAATACGGCGAAGCCCACGGGGGCCGTAGGCGGCAAGCGGTGACAGCCTTGTCCGTCCCTTGAAGTCGGCCACGTTCGGTTAGCTCAGTTGGTGCCCATAAATCCCGACAGGACTAAGACAATGCCTCAAGTGTAGAATCAGATCAAGGTAGTGATAGCCCTCGTGAGATCGACATAGCTTTAGAATCAACTTAGGACTTGAACCTCATTTTGCCAACACTTAAAAATCGTTGTACTCACTCGTTATACCAAATAGATTTACTTACCTACGATTTGGCGACTTGACACCTCTTTGATAGTGTGATTCACTCCTATCTTATTCTATCGTTGAGTTTACCCCCGTCATTGGATTAGTTTTATTCTTGTAGTTAAGCCTTTATCAATTATCGATATACTTTATCCGAGTTGCTTCCCTGCGGAAATTCGATACCCCGAAATACTCCGAGGTGAAATGCTGCAATGGTACACCGTGCGCTTGCGGTCTAACATGAATTAAATTATTAGGGCATAGCGACCATCAACAGTGTCCATGGAAAATTAGACCTAGTACGGCGAATAAAACTTATCCCCATCTCGCATACAAAGATCGGGCAACAGAGAGCTTGTCAGGTTTGGTAGAGCAAGTAAAATGGAATTTCACTTCAGTGTTTGGCCATGAGTTGATATACTTACGAAAACTTTGTTGATGTAGTTAACAAGATGTTCTCGCTCCTGCTCATCCCTATACATCTTCCAGTGAGGAAGGACTGGTATGTGCTGCCGAAGTACGATGCCGCCTTCAGTTGCAAGCTTTGCAGCTTGCAATGGTACTTCTGGTTGTTTCTTCCCTTCTGAAATGTGGATTGCCAGCTTCTTTTCCATTCCTTTGTTGATCCTTTCCAGATCTTTCCCGGATCTTGCTGTGCCCTTTGGAGTAGTTCTGATTTCTTCCTCTAACAAAATTGCAATCACGTGTTAATCGTTAAGTGGTTATCAAGAGATTAAATAATATTTAGCAACAACAAATATGATCCTTGCTGTCATCATGCACTTGGGTGCTGTCCTCTTGTGTTCCTTCGACTGGGTTTGCCGCAGACAATTCCCTTGCCTGCTGCCTAGTTAGTCTTGGGACTTCTTGAGGAGGTGCCAACACTCTCTTGGAACCTCTTCCGCCTGTAACAGGACTGGTTGCCTTCGGCGTGCAACTCTTCTGCCCTCTCCCCTTATTAGGAACCTGTGAGGCCTCGACAGCCAAGAAGGAAGAAAAGTTAGCTTTGGAAGCCAGATTAGAAATTTTGTTACATTTACATGGTGAAATCAAGGGCTTCTAAAAAAAATCCAGTTGCAATGTCTATGGTACTAAGAAGTAACACTGCAACATAGAAACTTGTGAACGGAAATAAAACAATAAAACCTTATTTCTACTGTCTCCGTTTAGGGTCCCCGGCAGACCAAGGTTTCTAAAGATTTCTTCATTTGCTTCAACTCTTTTCAGTCGTTGAAGCGCGTACAGGTTAGTCTCTTCCTCTTCATGGTGAAGCTCATCCTCTACATGTTCGTAAAACATATTGTGTGAGATTGATTGTTTCAAATGCAAGTCGAGACAAATATCAGTTGCATGCCCATTGCCCAAAACAACAAATATAAATAGATCAACATCATCTACAATGTAGGTCTCAAAAATAAAACATCCCCTACAATGTGCATAGAGCCATGTAGCAACTATTGCTGCTAATCGGGAAGCAATATACCTGCCATCGCCAGATTTCGCCCAGGTGCCATCGAAGTCTTAGAGAAGGACAGAGCTCCGGTGCATACGACAACGAAGGGCGGGATCAGGAACGATGCAGAGGACGTGGAGGTGAAGCTCGGGAACGGCGGCGAGCTCGTTCACTAAGCGCGAACTCTATTTCGCCAAAGCACTCACTCGTACTACTTAGACACAATCACAAAACCCACAACAAGACTATTATGAGAACTAGCTTAAATAAGTAAATAAACTTAAATAGAAAAGAATTACTAAAAGAAATAAATAAAGAGTAAACTAAATAATTATAGAAAGAAATAAAGAGTAATTCTACAAGAGTTAGAATACAAGAACAATACCGAAACTCCGAGAAGACTTCTGGAACCTCGAGAAGAGCTCTCACTCTACTATGCTCTAACTCCCAAATAATAACTCTTCCTCTACAAATGAATAATGGATCTCTTGGATCAGTGAGGTGCGAATTGTTTCTGCGGACACTTGGGGTATTTATAGGGTCTTCAGGACAGGGAGCATCTTATAGCGCAAGGTGGAGTGGCGGGCGCGCCAAGGCAGGCCGGCCGGCCTAGTGGGGGGCCGGCCGGCCGTCCATTGTGGCGGTTCGCCACTGCCTCTTGCGTGGACGCTCCAGATTGCCTCCTGGTGTCGGTTTGAAGGTCAGTTCCTTTGTGGGGGCGGCAGAACTTGAGTAAGGGCCAAGTTAAGGCCCAAACAGAACACCAGACGGTATGTCGGTGGAAATCCGCTGAACAGGCTTTGGTTTCTGCTGTTTTGGCCTATTTACAGCCTGCTGGAGAAAGGCCAAGGCCTTTGGGAGCCAAGGCGGGCCGGTCGGCCTATGATGGGGCTGGTCGGCCTATGATGGGGCCAGTCGGCCTGACTTTTCTTCGAGTCAGGGCCAGTTTCCTCCATTATTTGCTCCTGCATAAAAAATCCACCAAAACTCGTCGAAGTATGTTAATTTCTAACTACTATGCACAGAATCTTGGTGATTAGCCTTTAATTTACCGATATGATGACGGTGAATTCATGATTTTTGCACCGTCAACAAAGCCCCACTAGTTCTGTGTGTGAATTTTCCATGAGCTTGATGAGATCCCTGTGAATCCCCATCCATTCATGGATCATTCTCATGGCCTCATCTCCTAGTTCCCCGCTGTCCTTCATGCGTATGTTCCTCCCCTGGTCGTCGGCCGTGGCCTTCACCTTCCTCTTGATGACTTCTATCCTAGATAGAGATCCAAAGCTTGACTAATAAATACTCATTTTCAGGAAGAAGAAGAACTTGACAACAGAGGCCAAGAAAGAAATAGAAACATCAAACAACAAAACTGATACCGCTTTTCCCGGAGCCCTATGTCCCACATAATGTCACCAAAGAAATCAGATTCCGACATCTCATCCTCGACCTCGCTACGGATTATTTTTGCTACCCCCGGGCTCACAACAAAACTCAACTCGGTGCCAGCTCGCTCACGCCCATGCTGCGGCACGCTTTCTACTACTACATGATCTCTACATGCAGGTCGGTAGCAGCAAAAAATAACTACTAGTAACTAGTATGATGTCAATGAAAAAGTTGATGAAGGGAATCGAAACATCAAACAAGAGAATGCAAACCTTTTTTCTACAGGCTCGTTCACCGGGTTCACATTGCTCCTCTTACTTGCGGCTGCGCCCTCCATAGCTTGCTTGTTTGTCCCCTTGTCCATGTTTGACCTAAATAGATCAAAAGAAAAACTAGTAAAGAAACCAAAATCTATGAAAAAGAAATCGAACATCAACAAGCAAATGAAATAGACTTTCGCAAATAGACGCAAGGGAGACGCAAAGAAAACATAGGGCACAAGTTTCTTGTGTGAGTGATGAGTGCACGAGCCTGGTAGGGAGCGGGTTCTCGGAGCCATTTCTGATGCCAGTGATGCGTGTCCACCAGAAGATAGGCTGTGCAGGAGGTGCACAGTTACATAGTAGTAGTAGGCTACTAGTACGGAGTTAGCTTACAAGTCAAGCCTCAAGCCGTGTCTTCCAAAGCGTGTGATTCCTTTCCTTCACAGTCCTTAAGGAAAGCAAAGGCGGCTAGCAGTGGCAGCATTGTCCGGTCTTGTCAAATTAAACTCACAGGGAATGAGTGTGAGCAAGCACCAACCACTCAACCAACCTTCAACACGGGATATTCCCGTAAGTAGGTTGAATTTTAAGCACGGGATAGTCTCGGGTCAACATTTTAGCGCTGAAAATTGTGAATCGCCAATTAGGCCTCCATTGGACTGTAGGATTTTGATAGGAATTTTGGAGGATTTCGATCCTAAGAATTATTCCAACAAGAGCCCTTTGGAACAAAGGAGTGCACACAGTAGATTCCTATGGAATGGCTTGTTTGATAGGGATTTTGAAGGATTCTAAGATTGAGGTCCAACCTCATGAAAAAATTTCATTGTGTCTATCTCTCTCATCTGAATATTAGATCCTGTGTTTTGAGAATCCCGTGTTCCTAACTAGGTTGAACTTTAATCACCGCATTTGAAACATTTCCTGCCTTTTGAATACCTATATGGATGAGTGACATCCAACTTCAATACTGCGTTTTTCGTGTTGCTGTGTGTTTCGAGAATAATCCTGTGTTCCAACCAGGGTACAAAGACATTGCCTAGATGCCCACACAGCAGGAAAGTACGCACACAAGGTAACTTTTGCCAACTATATAAACCATCGTCTACATACGTGCATAAATTCAGTACACTGGCAATTAAGGGGTCAAATGTGTGCAAATTTAGTTCCTTTTCACAGGGGAAGGTCCGTTGACGATAAACAAAACTCACAGGATATAAATAGCATGCCACAAGACTAGAGTGCAGTACTACAAGATGATCACACCAAATCCATTGAGAGTAGATTAGAAGAGCATCTTTTCCAAAATAAAATTATTTGGCACCACAAACAGTTCCAGCATTCGCCACTACTACTACTACTACTATATACTAGATTACAAGCAAGCATAAAAAGATACAAGCACTCCACGAAGGAAGGACAGCGAGACCACCGGGGCTCGGGTCACTGCTGCTGCTGTAGCAGCGGCGGCATCCACCCATGGTTCCGAGCCACCTGACGATGGCGGCTTGAGAACTTGTCATTGTACAGCCGAGCCAAGCTAACGACATGTTTCTCCATGTCATCCATGGACTTCCTCGGCTTCTTGTTGGGGCAGACAGGGCAAATGAAGCACTCCGGGCCACAATGGATGACGCCCAGGGCATCACCCTTCGGGACGGGTGTCCTGTAACCATGGAACCTGTCCTCCTCCGAGTCTGTTTCCACGTAGCCTTCGGAGCATGGGGAGGTCGGGGCCGTAGGGACCGAGTCCGCCGAAATCGGAGGCGGTGGCAGCGAACCAGCATGGACTGGAGACATCGAGATTACTGGAGCCGGATCCCACCGCCGGGCTGGCGAGGGCGGATGGGCACCCCTCTTGTGGGCGCGGTTGGAGGGCGCCATGGCAGCACCGGATGAAGCGTGTTGGCGGTGCTTAATGACCACTTTTTACCGCCAACACCAGCTTATAAAAGCCTTAAACCAAGAATAAAATGAATACTTTTTATGGACTAATGGCTTTCCACGAGTTTTGGTGATATTTTGCTTGCAGGAACATATTACGAAGGAAATCACCACAAAACTTTAAAAGGGAGTGATTTGGTCATGAAGATAAAGTATCCAAATATTACTTTTGACCTCACCATGTAGAAGCCCTCTCCGAGATAGCCAAAATGGACTTTTGGTTTGCCCAATTTGGAGTTCAGGAGCAGAAGTTATGGCCCGCAGAAGAATTTGAGGAAATGCAGAAATTTCCTGGCCGGCCGGCCCCACCACTAGGCCAGCCGGCCTACTCTTGTCTCCTTTAGACCCAAGCTTCCTCCAGCGGGCTTCCCATGTCATCCACGCCACAAATCAAGGCCCAACTCATGTGGAAAGAAACCGACATACAGAAAATGGGCTTTTGGGCCTAAACTTGACGGTTACTTCACTTCTGCCACCCCCAGCAAGTAACCTACCTTCGAATCGACACCAGGAGAGCATCTGAGATGTCCACATGGAAGGCGGTGGCCAACCGCCACAATCAATGGCCGATCGGTCCCCCTACTTGGCCGGCCGGCCTGACTTAGCGTGCAAATCACTCCATCTTCGGCTATAAGTACCCCCCAGTCCTGAGGATGCTATAAATACCCCTGCTTGGCTCTAGAACAACTTGCACCTTGAGATACACAAGTTTAGATTCATTCCAGTGTAGCGAAGCTCTGTCGAGCAGTTAGGAGTAGTGAGTGAGTGAGGGCGGAGGAACGACGGAAGCTCCGGAGATGCCGGAGCTCTTCTTCTTCGGCGCCTCAGATATGTACTCCGCGTGGGAGTAGTCCCCCTAGTCTTCCAGGCCGGATAACATGTAAGGATATTATTTATTGAGCAATTAAGTAAGGTATTCTTCTTTACCATTTATGGGATTTAGGTCTGTAGTAAGTATTTCTTATTTACTACATGTGCTACCTCTAGACAATTGCTAGTCGCTAATATTAATGATAGGTGTAAATGTGGTGTTTATACTTTGAGTTATCCTGAATTGCCCTCAACCCCACGAGATGATGTGGTAGCCGCGAGTGTATGTGACAGATGCACCTGTCTCTGTAGTCCACTGTTGGGGATCCACGGAGCCGGCTTCGAACCCGGATACTCTCCTTGAACCCGAAGGTCTTCGTTATGCTAACTGATGATCCTTCGTTTGTCGTCTGTTTTTCCCTCCGCAGGACTTGATACTGGGCGCGAAGGGCATACCGGACGCCCGAAGGCTCGCGGCCACTGGTTGGCAAAAGGCTTCGGGTGAGGTCCGGCGGGGCACTTCATGTTTGCCCGAAGCCCCGCGCGTGGGCCCGGAGCGGCAGGGAGGATGAGCACGTCAGCAACTAGGGTTTTTGGCGACCCCTCGATGAAATGATGGAAAAAGTCGATTGTGCCCTCCGGACATTTTTGTACCGAATATTCTGTACATTATTCTCATGATCAGGGGTAGTTTAGGCATCAATTTGTAATCCCTGATCGTGGTATAAATACCCCCTCCCGTGCACTGGAGAGGGGGTCGATTCTCTGTTGTATGACATGACTATTAATACAATGGTTTAGGCTTCGTGTCAAGCGTTCCTCCTTACATTCACGAAGCCTCCCTCCATCTCACTCGCTTTCTCTTCGCGTAACACCCGGTGCTGGGCATTCTCCAGGGAGAATCCCAACACTGTAACGAGTTCAGTTTTGTGGGACATTTTAAAATACCTTAAGCCCTGAATCTATTTTTATCGTGATTTTGGTAGTGTAGTACGTTGTTTCATCTTTCCATAGAGCATTTTTACTCTGATTTTGGATGAATATTGTGGGAGTTATGGAATTGTGAAGTCAGCGGCCTGACAGTAAGACAGCAGTCCAGTCTGTCACATTGTGCGCTTGATTACAAATAGAAAACGTTGGAATTTAATTAAGTGATGAATAAAAAAATTGTAGCCCTTGTTTTGTAGTTTCCAAATATGTATTTATTTGCTATGTTAGCTGTTGTGGATAAAAGGATACGAAAAAGAGAAGCAGTATTGTTTCTCTTTGATGATTGTTTCCATGCGGTTCCTTTGATTGTGGGTGGGTTTTGATGTAGGACGTTTTAAATTCAGTATCTATGTTTTGATTTGAATACATGTACTGAAATGTGATTGTGGATAGGTGGTGCTCCTTCAAATCGCACTTGATGCTTGTTGGTTGTCATCGTCGGAGGCAAGTAAATGTAGCGGTGGTTTGCTACCGTTTTGTCTTGCTATTTTCATCACCTACACCTTAATACTCAGAATCATAGCCACTTAAATGCTAATCTGGAATTTTATGATTGTTATTCCCTTAAGCATGATTAATGGAGGCTTTATGTTTGTTTATGATGTTGCTATCATTCTAGCATGTGTATGGTTATTTCATAATTTTGAAGGAAGTTATTGGAATATCCTTAATGGTTTAATTGGAGTATGCAGCATGCCATGTGCATTGCATCATTCATATGCATTGGAAGTGATGTCGTTGACCTATGGTCACGACCGTACCGGTACAGCATCGTTGGATTCAGCTCCATACCTTGTTGGGTATGCAGGCAGGAGGCATTGGCATTGCATTCATATGCATTCATTGAAGTTATAACATATACATGTTATTGTGAAAAGGAAGTTGGACCTATATACTCTCTTGAGTTGTTAAATTGTCAATTGTGGAGAAGCTATTTGTGGTTCATGGAGGTATATATTTTTTTTATATTGAGGTCATATTATATGTGGATCCCTTAAATCGTTGTTTAATTAAACTTGTGGTTTAAATAGCTTGTCAAAACAATTTGCTTGCTGAGATGTTTCATCTCACCCTTGCTTAAATCTTTCCAGGTATTTGATGAGTGGCATAGCAGGATGGGGAGTAGCTGCACGTCCTTTCACTTCACAATAGTTATCTTAGCTATAAACCTCTTATTAGTAAAGAATGTTTGGTTCTTAATTGTCGGAGTTTATTCTTTGATGTGGCGTGGTGGTTAAACCTAGAGTCGTTATTCTTTCATTCTTGCTAAGACTATTTGAGCTATTTGTTTACTAGTGTGCTGTCTATGTTGGTATATCTATATATCTATATTTGTTTGCTTCCGCGTTGCTTATATTTACAAAGGAGATGCTGCCAAAATTTCTATATTTTGGTAGAGGGCTGTTTGTGTTCGTTTAGTAGCATCCCGGGGTGATTGTGGATTCCGGGGTGTTACAGCCTACCATGCGGAGATCCAAGCGTGGTTGCTTCATGCAGAGACCAAAAGCGTGGTTGCTCATCATCAGGCAGTTGAAAATGAGTCAAGATGGGTGGCCGGCACCATTGTCTTGTCTTGTCACGTTTTTACTCGGGCAATTGAAAATGAGTTGTAGTATATCTCAGGAAGGTCCGATTCACCCATGGCTTCATCCACTACTAGCTTTATGATCGCGTGACTGACTGGTGGTCCCAACACTTTTATGGACCCACATGTTGGTGACAGGAAGGGTCAGCTACAAGTCAACCTCTGAGAAACAAAAGGGCCGCGCCCGTGTCAAAAAAAAAGGGGGGGCCGTGCTGCTTCTTCTTCGTCGAATCGCCCCCTTCTCACTGTTCACTGCTTCGCATTTTCTCCCCAATACTCTGCCTCTTCCGGTAACCACGCACCCCGCATCGTCCTCACCGTCTTTGACTTGGATTTTCAAGGTAAGGCCTCTGTAGGTCTCTCAATCCATCTGGGCGCTGATTTTACCCACGATTGCAACTTATTCTGGATCCATTTCTCACATGCACCGTACCGTATCCACCCTGTTCAATCGATTTGTGCTTAGTTTCGAGAAGAGAGGAGCAACGACTATGGCCGGAGATGACGATAGGGTCAACCTGAGTCCGCTCCGTGTCAGCGGTAACTCCGCTGTTGCATTTGGAGGCGCATCTGCAGGCGATGCACAGCTCCCCACCCAAGCGAGTGTTTTTGGTGCTCCCACCAGGGGTGATGGCGGCGAGACCTCCCAGCGTAGGAGAATGTAAGTTAGCTCAATCGCTTTTATTTAATGTTTCGCGCACCATGCTTCTGATCGATTTCATCAAAATTGATTATCATTTCACCTGTATCCATATACAGAGGGTAGTACTAGGTGTAAGTCATATATATAGTATATATCTATGCGCCTCATCCAGACTTTAAAAGTTCTGTTCACATTCAGATTAATATATCCAATTAGTCGATTCAATGGTTTATCATTTTCATCCAATTAGTGAATTAATTGGTTATCATATTTTTGATTAATATATGCAAACAGTGAGGGGCGAAGCTAGAGAAAAATAATAGGGGGGGTGCATCTCTTTGAGCAAATGAGAGGGCTTAGCTGAATATATGGTGAAAATCAAATGGAGATAGTGTAAATTTCAGAAGAGTGTGGGTGCATTTGCACCCATCACTCATTACGTGCATTTGTCAATTAAATGGTTTCTTAATATTTTCATCACATATGCACCGTGATAAATATACAGAGCCTGATTTCATATTCATCTATATATGTGTTCATTAATTATCATTATTGTGCATGGACAGGGGGGCAGACACCCTTTCGCTAGACGTCTCGTGTTACATCTTGGAGAAACTTGATAGCCATGGCCTTGGCATTTTACGGTCACTTTCCTTTGGCAAGTCATTTAAAGATGCTTGCAAGGAGGTCTACCGCGTATGGTCTGGCCTCCCCATGCTTATCACATCTGTTTGCGGTTCTGGTTGGGCGCGGGAGACTGATGCTGATCATGAGGCAGGGAAATTCAGTCTGCATCATGTTGGGTATAGGGTGACTGCTGGACATGCTGGATGCGCTTGGGCCTGTTATGATCCTGAAAGGTGGTTCCAGTGCCAGTCAGACGAACTAAAAGGGCAGAGCTAGTTAGGAGGCAAAGATGACTGGCTTGTTACTAGCGATGAGGAGTATAATCTGAAGCTCGTCAATCCAGTTACCGGTGGAACTCGTGGCCTGCTTACATTATCCAAGATGCAGGGTACAGATATGGATGTTGCCTTGGAGTTGAGGCAAGGGGGATATTGGGGATGCAAACCGTATGTGCACCGTGTTGTACTTTGCTGCACGCCGAGGCAGGCAGGGGGTTATATGGTCGTCGTCATCTTCTCCTGGGGGCTCATGGCCTTCGTTCAGGAAGGCGAACCGAGTTGGACAGCTTTGACACGGCAAGCAGGACAAGACGATGTACTTTCTAGCAGTTACCTTGGCGGGGATAGGCATTACTTTGATGCCATCTTGGTTGACAGAAATGTTGTGGCAGTCACCAAGGCTGGAAGTGTACTAACATGGGACATTGATAAGAGGCCATGCAACAATCCTAAATTGATGATACATGGGACAGCATACATGGAGGGACTGCTGGATTATTGGCCGGTGGAAAGAGTGATTTGCATTGCCAAGTCCCCTGAAGGCAACATCATTTTGATCTGCATGTTTGGTTGTCATGATGTTAATCAGCGCTGCGGCATGGGCCACGGTGTCAGGATGTATCGTAATGATCTAATATTCTCCGTGATGAAAGGCTTGCTGGTCTATGAGCTGCTTGTTGATCCAAACAACAAGAACAAATATTGGAGGCTCAAGTCTGACGACTTTGGAGGTCACTATTCTCTCTTCCTAGGGGCAAACTACCCCTTCTTCTACGATGTGCTGTATGGCTCGTCGTCGCTCCAAGGTGGCCATGTTTATGTATCTGACCTGGGTTTCGAAGGTGGCCATGTCGGCGTATTTTGCCTCGATAAGCCACATCGCCCCTTTGACTACAAGAGCATATACTTCCCGGTTGTTGGTGAGCCCAAGCAGGTCTCTATGTTCTTCAGGCCTACATCACATGTTTAGGTGTTTTATATTCATTCTACTTTGTAGTTTTTTACAAACTATATATGATGTTTAAGTGTCTGCAGTTGTAAGTGATCTAATGGGAGACTCCTAATTTATGGATCGAATGTACTGTTAGTCAAACACTAGTTAATTCGTGAGTTTATTTAAATATATGCACACAATCACGCACAGAGCAGCTAGCTACAGATGCATGCTTGCAGAGGAACTCCACTAGCCAATCACGGAGCATGCACTCCGATCGGTTGGCATTCAGCCAGCTACCTTGTTTCAATGACTGGTGGGCCCAACTTGGTAGGTGGTCCCAACTCACGGAGCATGCACTCCGATCTAGTGGGCCTGGGCCTACACCGCCGCTTTCATGTTGTCATTCCTCCCCTAGTGGGCCGCTCAGCGACAATGTGTCTCAGGCTGGTTGCCATGGGCTCTCCAGGTCCAGCTTGACGGTATATGGTCTACACTCTACAGTACAGGCTCTCAGATTTCCTCAAAAAGAAATACTAGTCCAGCCCACGGAGCGACGTGAAGGACGCCATGTGGCCTTACTCGCAGGCACAACCGCACAAGAAGGCACCCGACATGTGGGATCGAAGACATGGGCCCCGCGTTGGTACTGTGCCTTTTGCCGCGGGCAACCAAAATAAGTGACAAAAATTGATAGTGGGCCCCAGGAGCTTGACATGTAGGCCCCAGGGACGTTTTACTGTGCCCAACGTGATTCTCAAAAAAAAAATACTGTGCGCAACGTGGCATTGTTCGGCCGCGGGCCCCACGGTGGATGACATGTGAGCCCGTGTGTTTCTTCATGTGTTTCCCCCACGTAGCTGACACGCGGGCCCGGCGAGTGGTTCCTTGTGGTTCACTAGTGTGCAAACTGCAAACCATAGCTGCGATGAAAATTACTTTACCGTGGTCCCACGTTGATGACATGTGGGCCAGCGTGGTGGTGCATCATGCACACGTTGCATGAACACGCTGGCAAATGAATCAGCGATGAAAAATACTTGGGTCTTGGGACCCCGTCTCCTGATACGTGGGCTCCAGTTTCCTTTTGCTGTGCATCTTGTGCCATTTTACGCGGTCAAACAAAATTTTAGTGACGAAAATAGTTTGACTGTGGGCCCGTGGAGCCTGACACATGGACCCCATCTGCTGACCAGGATGCCACGCACGCCAGAAACGCCCCTGGGCCGGGTTTATGACGAAAGCTATGGGTCCCACGTTGACTGACATGTAGGTCCGCGTAGTGTTGCATCCTGCGCACGTGGCATTACCACGCTGGGAAATAAAATCAGCATTGAAAAATATTTGGGTCTTGGGACCCCGTTTCCTGATGCGTGGGCCCCAGTTGCCTTTGCCGTGCACCTTACGGGCCTGTGGTATTTTACGTGGTCAAACGAAATTTTAGTGACAAAAATGGTTCAACTGTGGGCCCGCGAAGCCTGACACATGGGCCCTACTTCACTGATTAGGATGCCACGTAGGCCAGAAACGCCCGTGAAGTTGGGTTTATGACGAAAATTGTTGGTCGCTGTTGGCCGCCTACTCAAAACGGGATTTTAGTGATGAATCGGCCACTGCCCAGAACAGTAAACCGACGACAGGGGACCATACTGTTCATCAATTTATATGGATTTTCATCACAAATGAGGCTTGTTAGTGATGGATCGAGAAAAACGTCATAAAGTTGGCCAAAAAGGGAAAAACACCCAAAATAGTGACAGATCTACAGTAAAATCATCATTAATCAGCAGATCTGTACTAGTGTATCTACTGGCACTCGACCCGAAGCCCCGGATGAGGCTTCCGCAGAATATTGTTTTGGAGAAGCTGAGGGCAGAAAACTTCGTGTCGTTGCCACATGGGCAGAAAACTTCGTGACCGATGGGTTTGAAAGGTGGGTTCTGGAAGAGACCATTGACTTGACCGATGACCTGAAGGTGCTGTTACCAGTAGAGATACCTGTAGCGGGGCCTCTTCATTTTGTTAGACATATAAATTTTCATGGAATCATTCAGGAAACCGTGTTTTCTGATGCATTGTATCCTGGTGGCTACACTGTACCTCACTGATTCCTATCCCTGCGCATGGATACAACGCAAATGCTTTAGAAGCTGTTCAGTGGTACTCTAGATACTAAGAAATACCCATACTTCATCGGGTGGCCTTCTAGCAACATTGATGGCTTTCGGGGCGGGAGGGGGGGGGGGCTAGAAAAGGATATGTACTGTTTTATTATGATTCTATATTGTGTATTTGCTGGACTCATTAGCATAGGGATGTACTATGTTTTGTAACATTTGTCCATAGCTTCGTGTGAACCAAATGCCGAAACAATGTCATCCTATGTGTCAATTTCGTCTTATCGGTCACAATTTGCATCGAGTGTTGTCACTATTGATCTCAGCAAACTCAAACTGGAATGCCCTTGATAACAGTTTTCTGTGATCTCGTTTGGTAGTGCAAGCTGATTTTAGTACGTTGTTCAAGGTTTGGTAGCACGAGCTGAACTGGGGCGTTCCTAGGATGGTCACATGGTCAAACATTTTGAACTGGGGAACATCCGTGATCTCGTTCCACGTTAAGTAGCAACCAGGGATCGTCCCTCCTTTTGCACAGAGAACAGGGGATTGACCCGTGCCTGCATTCTCGCACGGCCATTATATCATCTCGTTCGCATTTTGGTAGCAAAAACTGGAGTGTTCCAGATTGAGATGGTGGGGGAACGTTGGACCCAACCACACCTGATCTACCGCACATTCCCCTTACAGTCCATTTCAACACATTGTTAATTTGTCTAAAAAGATAGAATAACCTTATCCAATACAATTGCCAAAAAAATATACAAATACTTTGTCCTCAAATAAAAATTATTCTGCACTCAAAAAAAAACTCTCCTCGAATTAAAACCTCACATGTTCGAATCGAACAAGAAATTACATAATGTACGATCAATATATCTCTCCAGTTTATTCTCTTCGAGTTACTGTACCTCTCTATCATACGCGGCTCAAGTAGTCATCGCGGCAGCCACCTTGGAGTTGGAGTTGGAGTTGGTGTCCTTGTTACCTGAAGAAGAATGAGAAGACTGCATCTTGAAGCTGGGTTCTTGCTTAGCCTTGTTGTCTGCAGAAGAGCATGAACTTTTGACCTAGGAGACAGCGTCGTGCTGGGCTTTCTGATCTGAAGAAGAATGCGCAGGAGACGGAGTCCCATTCAGAGAAGGGGGGCCTTTGCCGCAGGAGTAGCAGTGTGTTGGGGGATCGAAGGTCTTGGGAGACTCGGCGTAGCCCTCCAACGAGTGTTGTGGTAGAAATCGGTCCTCGCGAAGCCCTCCTCAAGCCTTGATGCCTGGAGCTGAGCCTCACGAAGCCCAGTAGCCCTTCGGACGGTTCACCTTATGCCTGGCGAAGCCCTCCTGAAGGGTTAGCGTTCAGTAAACTTACGTAGTGCTTTACCCGAAGCCCTCGATCGCCCGCGATGCTGGGCGAAGGGGTTGAAGCACGACAGATAATTGTGGACGGAGTAAATGATGTCTCTTTGGCTCGTGGCCCAAAAAACAGATGTCATTACAGGAGCCCTTCCCTCTATAATTATAGGGGGAGGAGACTTCAATATTACAAGTTCCCTTCGCTTCTTGTCGCAATACCTTCGCTACGCGCTCAACTCTCTTCGCCTGAATCAGATGGCCTTCGACGTGGTTCTGGAGGCCTTGGGTTCGTCCTTGTCATGTTGTCTGTTCCTGGTTCTTCGTATTCTTGCGTTGCCTGTCTCTTCAACATTAGTAGTCGCAGCTATTTCCCCAACATTAGCCCTCAACTGTTCGAAAGAACTAGCGAAGGTATGTCTTGAGACAGTTACCCTTGGCTGCGACGTTGTTTCTCATCTTTTTTCTTCTTGCCTGGTTACTTTAATCATTTTATTTTTTGCGTTTATGTCCTTGCTTTATTCATTTTTATTTCTCCATCCATGGTCCTCCCTTGGTCTTTAAATTGCGGTCGCTTTCACCTTCATCTTTCATCTCTCGTTTTTACTACCAAGCCTTCTTTTGCTGACGTCTCTTCTTTCGAAGGTACTTGCCTTTAATTCCGATGGCCCGGCGGAAGTCAATAGCATTGCCTAGGGGTTTCAATTCCCTTTGCTCGAATTACTCTTTCACGAGGTTCATTCATACCACTCGTGACAAGGGTAATTTGAAGCACTACTCCGAATCTGGTCTTCTTGATATTAATTTGTATCGACTCCCCTTCTTTGGTCCTGATCAGGAGCCTAACAACCTTCTGAAGCCTAAACCATGATGAAGTTGTAGTTTTCTCATCTTTTTTGGATGCTGGGTTATCTTTTCCTTTCTCGTGCTTTCTTTCCCGAGTTCTCTCCTTGTATCACTTGCAACTTCATCATCTTACGCCGATTGCGGTGGCTACAATTTCTGCCTTCGCTTGGGCTTGCATGAGCGAAGGTGTTAATCCTCACTCTCAAGCTTTTTACCGTGTGTACAAGGCTCGTCAAACTCCTGTTTATGATCATCAACATCATACTAGCCCATCCTCCGGTGTTGTTGATTTTGTGGCCAGGGAAGGGTTCTTGACTCCGCTCCCCAGTTTTAATCCACCACCTTTTCGTGAGTGGGCGAAAGATTGGTTTTATTATCGCGCTGCTGAAAGGATCGTGAAGTGGAGTGGAAATTCATGATGTTCTTCACTTGAGTGTAGTATGACATGGCAATGTAGATAGCATCTTCAAGTGATAGTATACTCAAATCACCTCCAACATCTTCATAGATAAGAACTCTCACATTCAAAGGGACAAGAGCACTAATCTTATTGATGATTTTCATCTTGAGGTCTTCAATCTTCTCTCTTCCTTCAAAGGAGTCAATTCTTGCGGCTAGAATCCTCAACCTCAAGAGTGCATCAAGCAAAGATTCATTGTGATCTCTATGGAACTCCTCAAGGTCATGAAGAAGATGATAGTATGGAGATTCCACCTTCCAAGATTCATTCTCTCTATAGTAGTCAATGTATGGTGATGGGAGATCCAAATTATCACTTTCCACACAATCTAGAGGTGAGGGAGAGTCTTCAAACCCACTAGAATATGCATCATCACAAAAATACACCGGAATCTTCTCCTCTTCTTCTTCATTTTCCAATGGTTGAAAGGCTTCGGACAACTTAGCATGAGCTTGTCTTCTTGTGATCACAACAATGACTTCTTGAATTGAATCATGAGTGAGGTCATAGTCATCAAACTTCACAAACTCCCCATACTTCTCTTTGGGTAGACCACCTAGAAACCTCCTCATAGCTTTGGGCTTCTCAATCTTCCAAAGGCCACTAGTATTGATCTTCTTGACAAGGTCATCAACTCGGAGAGCGAATTCCACTAGATCTTCCCATGGCTTCATAGAGACATTCTCCAACTCATTGCAAAGCTTCACATAACCAATCTCCTCATCCTTCTTGGAGGAACCTTCACCTTCATGAGCTTGAGAAAGATGTAATGAGGTGCTTGCTTGATTTTCATCCACTTGCATGCTTGCTTGACCATTTCGATGAGCCATCTCCATATCAATGATAGTCCTCACTACATCATCATATGGCATCTTGGCAAAATCATCCAACTTGAAGAACGGAACAAATCCAACTCGAGCACAAGGTAAACTCCTCAACAATTTCTTCACCAACTTCTTGTGGTCAAGATAGTGATAGTTCCAAGTCACGATCCTCCTAGCAAGCAAATACAAGCGACAAGCAAAATCAGCAATATCCTCATTATGACCAAGAGAAGCAAGCTCAAACTCATCAATAAGTTCATAATAGGTATTATCACTGAAGCACTCATCGGAAGGCTCAATCAATGAAATATCGGTGAAAGTGCTAGGATCATCATCCATAGTGTTAGCCATTAATCCGATCACACTCACGGTCACAACTCGAGGCGGTAAAGCCTACAAATGAGCACTTGGCTCTGATACCACTTGAAAGGATCGTGCGACCGAGAGGGGGGGTGAATCGGTGCACACTATCGATTTTTCTCCTATCACAAAAGCCCACTCAACTCCTAGCAAGTAGTTCTAGTGTATGTAAAGAGGCACACTAAGGAGAGTCCTTAACCTAGTGAACTATTATAAGCAAGGAACTAACAACAAGAGAGTAAGCTAGTTCACTAGATAAGAGCAAACCCAAGTTACACTACAAGCTAGACAAGCACAAGGTGCTAGAGGATCTACTAGATCAAGCACACTAAGTAGAGTCCTTAGATCATCTAGCAACCAAGATATACAAGAGCAACACAAGCAAGCATGTATGATAGAGACAACTAGAGAGCGATATGAATAGGTCAAGGATAACAACTAGAGCAACAAGTAAACAAGGCAATCTCAAGTACTACTAGCAAGTATAGTAAAGGCGGTAAGTAAGTGCAAGTAGTAAAGAGAGAGGGATGGAAATGCTCATGATGTATCCCGTGGTATCGGGAGGATGGCGCCTCCCCCTAGTCCACGTTGGGTCACTCCCGCCAGAGTCTCGACCCGTCCCTCCGCTCGATGGCGATCCCCTCTAGAGCATTCTTCACCCTCCGAGTGAAGACGCGGGCACGTCCCGCCGGCAACTCCGGATACTCCTCCGAGGGTAAGGATCCGCACGTGATGCGGTCCAAAGGGCGCTCTCTCCTTATTGCTTCTTTCAGACGGGAAGCACGAAGACCGTATACAAACTTGTAGAGGCTTCCACAATCTTTGGCAAGCTCTCTATCAACGCCTAACCGGTCTAGGCCTTGCCATAGACCAAGAGTAACAGCTCTAGTTGATCCTCTCAAGCACTCACTAGCCTAGAGATCAAGGATGCACATGGTGTCACTCTTCTCAAGCACTTGGATCACTCAAATCCCTCATAGTGCTTCTTCTCCCTTTACTTGGCTTCTTGACAGCACCTCCCCACCTTAGGACTGACCAAGAGCACCTCAAAGAGGCAAGCAACCAGCTATTTATAGCCTCAAAGCATCCAACTAGCCATTGCACAAAAGTACCCAGTCGCAGTGGTGACCGTACCAAGCACCGTACGGTCTGGTCTCCACCTGAGAGCTGTCCAGAGACTTCCTCTTCTCTGTTCCACCGAAGCCAATGCAGACCGTACCATACGATCCTGATGACCGTACCATACGGTCTCCTTTCCAGTCTTCCAATCAGAAACTTCCATCTTTCTGTAACTTCATCCTCTGTAGACCGTACCATACGGTCCACCCACCGTACCATACGATCCAAGGTACGGTCTCCATCTTCCTGACTTCCAGAGACTGCACCCTCTCTGTAACTTCATCTTCTGTAGACCGTACCATACGGTCCCTGCACCGTACCATACGATCCATGGTACGGTCTCTATCTTCCTTCTTCCAGAAACTCTGTCTTCTCTGGCTGTAGCTTCAACATAGACCGTATCATACGGTCTTTACCACCGTACCATACGGTCTCTATTCATCTGACTTCGAGCGACTTCACCTTCTCTGTAACGAACTCCAATGTAGACCGTACCATACGGTCTATACCACCGTACCATACGGTCTCTTCCCTTCCTGATTCCAGAACCCATGTCTTCTCTGTCTGGATCTCCAATAGAGGCCGTACCATACGGTCTCCTTGACCGTACCGTACGATCTACTTCGCAGAAGCTGAAACTTGATCCTTTCTCCGATACTCGCTTCCAACTTCTTCTTCCTTGGTTGCTGCACTCTTCCTCTGCAACCCTAGTGCCTGAGAAAACACACCATGCATCCAAGATCTCTACACTAGTGTTTACCGAAGAGTACCAACTCGAACCCTCTTGATAGTCCGGTGTTTCCTATGGACTCGAGCCTACATCTACACCAAGTAAACACTTGCTTGGGTCTAGCATGTCCTCAGCCTTGATCCATCTCCTCGACCGTGACCTTCGTCAAGTCCGTCCTTGAGTTGGTGTGGCAACCAATCATCCTTGTCTTGGAGTTTTGGGTTGGTTGTTGTTGCACTCCTTTCCGTGTGACCTAGTGGATAAGATACTTAAGGCACACATTAGGCACATGCATGGTTCTCATCCATTCACCAAAACATTCATACCTTTGGGGTTTCCATGCTCCAATGGTCATGAAGCTTACAGCTGCGTCCTTCGGGCTCAGGACTGGCAGGGCTCTCGATATACGTATTGTTAACGATTTGGAGCCCTTCATGAATATGGGGGTTTCCCAATCTCTTGATGCTTTTCTGAGGGTTAGTGAAAGGATGACCCTTCGGGAAATTTTAGAAGAATGCTTCGCTGCTGATGTTTTCCCACTCGCTCGAGATGTCTGGCGTCCTCCTTCTTTCTTGTCGAAAAATGTACTTGGCTTAAAAGTGCCATCTTTTTCCTCGAACCCAGGACCTCGTATGGCTTCTCCTTACTCGTGTGGAATTGGTTTCATGTTCTTTTCTTTTTTTTCCCTTCTTCTTCTTTTTTTTTTTGAAAAGTCAAGCTTCGCTTTCACTAATTTCTTCTTGCTTTCTACATGCTTTACCCTTTGGTCGGCTCAAGACCGAGTGACTTCTTTCCTTGGAGAATTTTCTCAGAAAGAATGGGTTGAGCGATCCCGAAGGGGGATTGGTCGAAGGATAAAAAGGGTTTATCAAGGCTTGGGTATCTTTCAGTCTGAGCACTCTTGTCCCGAAGATCCTAATTCTGAAGACGAAGGCACTCACGGGCTTATTGCGAGTGGACCTCCTTATTTCAGTGCTTCGCCTTGCTCGACTATTGAAATGGATCCTCCTGTCCGTGTTGAGACGCCAGAGGTTCATTCTGCTCCGAGGGATGCTGAGATCCCTTCGCCAGCCAGAGGTTGTCTTTTGACTCCTTCGTATTCTATGATCTTTGAAGAGCCTTCGCCTGCCATTGTTTCGAATTCAGTTTCTTCGGCCGAAGATACTGTTGCTTGTCAAGATGCTCATGCTCTTATGCCTTCGACGGATTTATATAGCTTCTCATTTGCTAATTTTGGTTTGTCAGTTGATGCTAATACTGGGGAGATGTTGACTCTGAAAATACTTGTGGAACCCCCTTCGCAGGTTCTTTGGCCTCTTGTTCTGGGGTGAAAGGTGTTTTCTCCTTGCCAAAGAAGGTTTCGTTCTTTGACCTTCTTGGCAAGTGCAAGTTTGGTGAAATTATGGCGACAGATGCCATTCCCAGTGAAGGTGTTGCTTCTGCAATGCCTTCGGTTGACCCTCAATCTTCTTCCCGGTCTCTTGACCTGGTTGACCAATCTCGTGGTATATCCTCCTCCACTTTTTAGGGGAATTTTTAGTTTCCTTCGTAACTTACATTTTGTTCTTTTTCTTCTTCGTTAGGACCTTCGAATCCTGATTCTGGAGAAGTGGACTCTCGGGCCATCTTGTCTTCTCTTAAAGATGATCTTCGAAGCGTGGAGCCTCTTAGCTCTATCGCTCAAAAGCTTCGGCTTCCGAAAGTGGAGCTTGATCTCTCCAATCTTTCTTTGGAAGTTCTCCTTCGCTCCTTGATTGCTCATCAAGTCAAGGTTAGGCCGGAGGTTCTATTGTCTCTTTTGTGTTTTGCCTTCGAGTGCTTTCTTGTTCTTATTATCTTCTGCCTTTGCTTCTGCAGTCTCTTTCACTTACTCAGGCTTGTGCTCGTCTACACCTGCCTTCGGAAGCTTCAGGATATCTTTTCTCAAAGCTTCTCTTGCTAGGGCAGATGGAGCATTAAAGGCTTCATCCTCTGCTGTCTCGAGGCAACACGTGAATCCTATTCTCAAAGCAACACGTGAATCCTATTCTCGTCTAATGGAAAGGATCTACACCATACTAAGGATAGGCCGGAAAAATCACCACTCAAACTATAGAGACAAGGCAAACAACAATCAACACATCCAATATGTCAAAAGCGAATGATTAGGGTGCACGATATGGTGGCCAGCCATCCGTCACTCAATCATTTGCTTTGAATATGGATGGTTGGGTCATAACCACAACATTCACGCAACCTCACTAGCAATACAGATAAGGAACCGTGGGGGCCCTCCACTAAATCTACCTGCATTGCCTAATTACTCTTACTGTATAGGCTTTCAAACACTTTTCACTTGCATGACAATAAAACTATCGAGTAGATTGCTCCAAGCATTATGGGAAAAGGAACAAGCATATGCATATACAAGAAAAAAATCATAAAGCTAATTTGTTTATAGACAACAATAGGAAAATTGCACCACATTAAAAAATTGCAAAACAGACAACCAGAGAAAATATTATGTCCGAACATAGACCCATACCCTTCCTATATGTGCATGTGTGTGTCAATTTAAGCCTTATTTAATATAGAATCTGAAACCTAGGCTCTGATAACCAACTATAACACCCTGGAATCCACAATCACCCCGGGATGCTACTAAAAACCAATACAAACAGCGTCTACCGAAAATATAGAAATTTCGGCAGCATCTCCTTTGAAAATGTAAGCAACGCGGAAGCAGAACATGTATAAATAGATAAATCACTAAGGCTTCACACTAGCAGTCAAATAACCATAGCAAGAATGAAAGAATATAGACTTTAAGTCAACCACCACTCCATAACTAAAAGAATAGACTCCGACAATAAGAACCAAACATTCTTTACTACTAAGCATAATGCAAAACTCTAAGTAAAGTGAAGTGAATGACGTGCAGCTACTCCCCATCCCACCATGCCACTCATCAAGTACCTGGAAAGATTTAAGCAAGGGTGAGATGAAACATCTCAGCAAGCAAATTGTTTTGACAAGCTATTTAAACCACAAGTTGAATTAAACAACGATTTAAGGTAGTCCACATATAATCAGACCTCAATATAAAAGAAATATATACCTCTATGAACCACAAATAGCTTCTCCACAATTAATAATTAAACAATTCAAGATAGCATATAATTCATACTTCCTTTCCACAATAACATGTACATGTTATAACTTCAATGCATGCATATGAATGCAATGCCATGACCACTTTTAGATCGCACCTCTCCTTGGGAACGTACGATGCGTACCGGTACGGTCGCAACCATAGGTTCGCGACATAACTTCAATGCAAAATGAGATGCTCATGATATGCCACATGCATAGAACTTGTATAACGACAAAGATATAGCATTAAGCAAAACCTCATGTAAATAGCCATAGAGCAAGATATAACCAAAATGATCAGATTAGCATTTAAGTGGCTATGATTCTGAATATTAAGGTGTAGGTGATGAAAATAACAAGACAAAACCGTAGCAAACCACTGCTACATTTACTTGCCTCCAACGATGACAACCAATAGGCTTCAAGTGCGATATGAAGGAGTACCACCTATTCACATTCACAACTCCGTACATAGCTCAAAGCAAAGCATAATTACTGAATATAAAACATCTATTGGCGATGCTTAATGATCACTTTTTACCGCCAACACCAGCTTATAAAAGCTATAAACCAAGAATAATACGAAGGAAATCACCACAAAACTATAAAAAGGGAGTGATTTGGTCATGAAGATAAATTATCCAAATATTATATTTGACCTCACCATGGAAAATCCCTCTCCGAGATAGCCAAAATGGACTTTTGGTTTGCCCAATTCGTTGATCAGGAGCAGAAGTTATGGGCCGCAGAAGATTTGACGAAAACCAGAAATTGTCTGGCCGGCCGACCGGCCTACTTCTGTCTCTGTTGGGTCCGAGCTTCCTCCAGTGGGCTACAAACATCCCAAACCATCAAGCCCAAGTGCCAATTAGGTGGATGAACAACCAACATACAGAAAGTGGGCTTTTGGGCCTAAACTTGACGGTTACTCCACTTCTGCCGCCCCCAGCAAGTCACCGACCTTCGAACCGACACCAGGGATCAATCCTAGACGTCCACGCGGAAGGCGGTGGCCAACCGCCACAATCAATGGCCGGCCGGCCTGACATGTGCGATGGTTTGGGATGGCCGCCACAATTTAGGGTTTAACGAGCTTAAGCGAGCGTTAATATCTGCCTCCATCATCCAACCTCCAGATTGGAAGCTCCCATTCAAGATCATGTGCGATGCAAGCGACTATGCCATTGGGGTAGTGTTGGGACAGACCAAGGATAAGAAGCATTATGCCATAGCTTATGCAAGCAAGACTCTCACGGGGCCACAACTCAATTATTCAACCACAGAGAAGGAGTTGCTAGCAGTAATCTATGCCATGGATAAGTTCAGGTCATATCTGGTGGGCCCAAAAGTGATAGTTTATTCTGACCACGCTGCCCTCAAGTACCTGCTAACTAAGAAAGATGCTAAGCCACGACTTGTCCGATGGATTCTACTCCTCCAAGAATTTGACATAGAAATCAGAGGCCGAAAAGGAGTAGAAAACACAGTGGCAGATCACCTCTCTCGGCTACAAGTTGAAGATCCTAATGAACTACCTATCGACGACTCCTTGAGAGATGAGATGTTACTTAAAGTAACAAGCACCAACCCATGGTATGCAAATATCGTCAACTATATCGTTGGAGGATACATACCACCAGGGGAGGACAAGAAGAAGCTCATCAGGGATAGCAGATACCATCTATGGGATGATCCTTATCTATATAGAGTCTGCTCTGATGGCCTACTTAGAAGATGTGTGCCCACCAGCGAGGCTATGCAGATCATTGACAGATGTCACTCTTTGCCATATGGGGGCCACTATGGAGCATTCCGCACTAATGCAAAAGTCTGGCAAAGTGGATTTTACTGGCCGACTATGTATGAAGATACCAAAGAGTATGTGTGGAGATGTCCTCGCTGCCAGAGACACGGAGGGATCAATGCCCGAGATGCAACGCCCCTTACAAATAATCTCCAAATTGATATTTTTGATGTATGGGGCATTGACTTCATGGGACCTTTTCCAAAGTCAGAAAACTATGAATACATCTTACTGGCAGTGGATTATGTCTCAAAGTGGGTAGAAGCAATACCATGCCGCAATGCAGACTCCACCCACTCAAAGAGAATGCTCCAAGAACACATCTTCCCAAGGTTCGGCACACCAAGGGTGATTATTAGCGATGGGGGTTCACACTTCATTGATAAATCCTTCAAGGCAATGCTACACAAATATGGAATTGAGCATAGAGTAGCAACCACCTATCACCCACAAACCAATGGTCAAGCAGAGACGTCGAATAAACAAATCAAGAATATCCTGCAAAAGACCGTTGATGAGATGGGAAAGACCTGGAAAAGCAAATTGCATGAAGCATTTTGGGCTTATAGGACAGCTTATTAGACACCCATTGGCATGACCCCATACCAAATGGTATATGGGAAAACATGCCACCTACCTGTCGAACTGGAGTTCAAGGCATATTGGGCAATCCGGAAATGGAACATGGATTTAGATCAAGCCCAAATCAAGCGGCAAATTCAAATTGCCGAGCTTGAAGAATGGAGGGAGAAGGCGTACCATAGCTCCAAGTTGTATAAGGAAAGAACTAACAGATGGCACGACAAGCGCATCCGAGAAAAGCACTTCTCGCCAGGAGATAAGATACTACTTTATAACTCTCGCGCTAAACTTTTTGGCCTTGGTAAGCTTCGGAGTAGATGGGATGGCCCTTACACTATTGTGGAAGCTTCCACACATGGGGCTGTCACTCTCCAGAGCGATGATGGAAGCCTTTTTAAGGTAAATGGCCAACCTCCATGCCTACTCTCGAGGAAGTAGATGTCCTCGAATTTACTCACTGTTAAAAAGGTATTTGCATCTACGGTCTAGCTCCGACCCTAAACCAGCATTGTTTCCCTTTATCCTACCTTTTTATTTTTTTATTTTCTCTAATAAAAGTAAAATAAAATACCTACATGTTAATGTGAGTGCTCTATTAAATTGTGTGTTGGTTTATGTGGGCAACCACATAAACCAACCTTTTACGCTCACGTTTGCCCAAGTTTGCAGGAACAAAGTAGTCTACATATAATGGCGCACTGTCGTGAGGAAACAGAGAGGGAACAAGAGGGGGACCCCACCGGCCGGCTCACACCCCAGGCCGGCCGGCTTTGATCAAGCTCCAACCAGGTCCAGGTTTTCCTGTTATCATTACCTTAATCCCTTGCTCTGTTTCACATACCCTGAAAACAAAACAAAATTGTTTCCGAAGATGAACCTAATAAAGTTCTTTCATATCATCGGTTTTATGGCATTTTTGTTTCACTAATACTCCTTGCTCACAAAAATAAAATTAAGGATGCTCTTGTCTATTTTGTTGTGAGATTCGATATATGCATAAGTCTTGATTTATTTCTTCTCTTGATCCTCTTGGGAATCTAAATTTTCCTTTGGACTTGTTGTCACAAAATTCATTTGTGAAAGCCTATTAGAGCCCATAACAAATATAGGTATGAACTCCTCAAAAGCCAATCTTTCTGCTATGAGTTCGGTTAAGATTTAATTCTCTAGAGAAAAAATGCACTCCTCAAAGTTCAGTCTTTATCCTTCGCGTGTGTTATCAAATGTTTCCACTAGATAATTTGCTTGACTCAAAACTCAAGCGAATTCTTCATCTCCAAAGAGTTTTTGTCCCTATGTCCATGCCCCCAGAAGCATGAAAGAAAATCAAAGGGGTCGCAAAAGTTGCCTCACAAATCGCGGGTACTCTAAAAAAAAAAAAGAGACAGAAAGAAAGAAAGAGAGAGAGTTCCCCCGATGTCCAAAAAAAAAAAGAGAGAGAGGCACTATGGCTGACTTCAAAATTCAAAGTGGGCATGACATAGATCAAAATTCTCCCAAAGTGTGAGTTCATTTTCTCCCCCACCACATGCATCAATTCTACTCTTGACTGAACAATGAGGTTGTGCAATATTCTCCTTAGAATTCTTTCTTAGCCTTACAAAATTCTGCAATAAGATTGTGCTCTCCCTACCAAGCTCCAATTACAAGCCTATTAGAGATAGCGATGATATCTTTTGAGTGGAGAAAGGCTCTATCACCACATTGAGTGACTCATGTTATGAATTTTGTGATACAAGAAAGGGGGGAAGTTTTTGAAACCCGAGGGATTTTTGAGTTTGAAAGAATATTTGATTGTTGCTATTCAGTCTCTCAACTCTTGAAGACAGTGAGCTTTAGCCACTTCCACATAGTGAGCCTGAAGCAATTGTTGAAATAACTTTGCCATAACTCCATGATGATATCTTTTCTTTGGTTCAATCTTTTTGCTCGGGACGAGCAAAGATCTAAGTCTGGGGGGGTTGTTGGCGGTGCTTAATGACCACTTTTTACTGCCAACACCAGCTTATAAAAGCCATAAACCAAGAATAAAATGAATACTTTTTATGGACTAATGACTTTCCACGAGTTTTGGTGATATTTTGCTTGCAGGAACATAATACGAAGGAAATCACCACAAAACTATAAAAAGGGAGTGATTTGGTCATGAAGATAAATTATCCAAATATTATCTTTGACCTCACCAAGGAAAAGCCCTCTCCGAGATAGCCAAAATGGACTTTTGGTTTGCCCAATTCGGAGATCAGGAGCAGAAGTTATGGGCCGGAGAAAACTTGACGACAACCAAAAATTGTCTGGCCGGCCGGCCCCACCACTAGGACGGCCGGCCTACTTCTATCTCCGTTGGGTCCGAGCTTCCTCAAGTGGGCTACAAACATCCCAAACCGTCAAGCCCAAGTGCCAATTAGGTGGATGAACAACCGACATACAGAAAGTGGGCTTTTGGGCCTAAACTTGACGGCTACTCCACTTCTGCCGCCCCCGGCAAGTCACCGACCTTCGAACCGACACCAGGGATCAATCCTAGATGTCCACGCGGAAGGCGGTGGCCAACCGCCACAATCAATGGCCGGTCGGCCCCCCTACTAGGCCGGCCGGCCTGACTTGGTGGGCCCGGCACTCCATCTTCGGCTATAAGAACCCCCCGGCCCTGATGGTCCTATAAATATCCCTTTTGGGCTCCAGAACAACTCGCACCTTGAGATACACAAGTTTAGATTCATTCCAGCGTAGCGAAGGTCTGTCGAGCGGTTAGGAGTAGTGAGTGAGTGAGGGCGGAGGAAGGGCGGAAGCTCCGGAGATGCCGGACCTCTTCTTCTTCGGCGCCTCGGGTATGTACTCCGCCTGGGAGTAGTCCCCCTAGTATTCCAGGCCGGGTAACATGTAAGGATATTATTTATTGCGCAATTAAGTAAGGTATTCTTCTTTATCATTTATGGGATTTAGGTGTGTAGTAAGTATTTCTTATTTACTACATGTGCTAGCTCTAGGGATGCATGCTAGTTGCTAGTATTAATGACAGGTGTAAACGTGGTGTTTATACTTTGAGTTATCCTGAATTGCCCGCAACCCCACGGGATGATGTGGTAGCCGCGAGTGCAGGTGACAGCTGTACCGGTCTCTGTAGTCCACCACGTTCGGGTTGAATGTGTAGGGCCTAGACGCGGTCCGTCAGTTAGATGCGTTGAACCTAGTTACCGGGTTGCGTACAGCTAGCGGCGGCCGTGCCCCGAAGTAGATGATATAGACAGAACCTTATCGCATTGCTCAGTTATTTAATACCTTGCATTAGATTACCCGGCCAGAGGACTATCACTTTTACTGCATTAATTATCTGCTTAGTATGCCACTGTTTACGGATATTCTACATAGATCTTGAGTATTAGTACACTGTTCATTCCCTGTGGATTCGATACCTTAGGAATACTCCTGGGTGAAACCTACATCGGTATCCGTACGCATGCGGATTAATTTCTGTTAGGCCTTAGGACTGCCAACAACGTCCTATATCGGAACCCCACCCACAATCAAAAGAACCACATAGAAACAATCATCCAACAAAACAGCACTGCTTCTCTTTTTCGTATCTTTTTCATACAACAGATAACATAGCAAATAAATACATTTTTGGGAACTACAGGACAAGGGCTACAACTTTTGTGTTCATCACATAATTTAATTTCGACATTTACTGATGGTAACTGGGCTCACAATGTGACAGACAAACTCTGTCGACAGCTATCTGGCTGGCAACTTTGAAAAACAATATCTCCCCAAAAACTGATCCAAACTTGGAGTTTAAGCACTCTATAGAAAGATAACATAAATCTCTACAATAACTCAATGTAACTTTAAGTAAAATTCAGCCTTTAAAAACCCTTAAAACGATGCCAAAAACTGACCCTTGTTTTCAGACTGAGCTGACAGGATCAGTGCCAACTTCGAAAATCCATAGCTCCCACCACATTCATCCAGAGATTGGATCCTTAAGATCACTAAACCGGCATGCAAAAACTGAAAGTCGTCTCTGAAACTATACAGATTTTTCAGTCATGACAGTAAAACTTCAGAAGTGTATAACTCCGGCTATACTCAACGAAATAAAGCAAATAAATATTCATTGGAAAGATCTTGAGACCCTCTACAACTTCTCTGATAGCATGATGTTCCAATTCGGACTGGAAGAACCCCAAAACTATGTCGAACTACGACTGCATTCAATATGGGAACAGAGTTGCAGGACAGCTCGCAAACCAATCTTCAGAAAGCCATATCTCCATATATACTCAACGAAACAAGGCGCATAAATATGCGTTGGAAAGATGTTGGAAAGATCTAAAGCTTTTCTCATACCAAGATTTTCAGAATAGGACGCTAACTAAGGACCCCAAAACCTGGATCAAACCTACTGTGCGCAGAGAACAAACTAGGAAACAGAATTCCCATCGACCAAACTACCCTTTACACGGGTTTCAACGTCTACTGCTTAAACTAATCCAGCATTGACGGGAAAAGCAGAGAGAAGAATTATTCAATATCTAGGACTGGTCAGGAACCCCACGCCCTCCCTGATTTTGCTACAGCCTCTAGCTGACCTGTTACGGAGCAGCAAAAAAAGGATCAACGGGAGGAGGAGAAGGGCAGGGATTAAACTACAGCAACTCGTTTTCTCAAAGAGATGGGAATTTCGAACTTGATGGAAACCTGCTTCCCTGCACGCCACCACTGCAGCAACGAACGAGAAGGGCAGCGCCGCCTCTGTTTCCTTTCCTGGATGGTGGATACGGTAGCAACGAGGGGAGAAGAAAAAAAAGAAAGCATTAGGGTTTCGGTTGGGCTCGGTTTCCTCATGGATTTGGGCTGTAAAGGGGCTTCCCCAGGCCCAACAATCAGCTGGTTTCATTTTTTTTTCAGGGCATTACAGTTAAGAGATGCCGCTTCTTTCTATAACCCTCCAGAGGCATCGTCATTCTAGGCCTCTTGTTCATAGGATGGATCCCACCTCGTGCCCGCGCATAACTGACCACAGGCATCATCCCGGATCGCTGATTGTTCCCAACATGGCCAGCAGCATGCTTGCGATGAGCCATCTGTCATTGAATTGCACGGAAGCAGTGGCGGAGCATGAGCAACTAATCACATAATAATTGATAATCAATCTGATGAAATTGCATAAGGCGACGACAAGTATGGAACTTCAAAAGCGTTTGTCTTAGAGTTTCTATGAATAACTGAACATAGTGCCGAAGAAAAACTTGGGGTACGTATTGCTCGAAAAAGGAAAAAATACATGGGGTCTCACCACTACAGAAGATGAAGAGGGCAATGGGGGGAACCACCCAGCGTAGATCGCCGGCAGCAGCTCTTGGATTTGCAGAAACGTGGCGGCGAAACGCTGGAGCTAGGGTTACGCGGCCGGGGACTCGAATACGTAGAGGACGGCGGCAGTGAAACTCTATTCTCTAGTGCCTGGGTTACGGCGGCCGGAGGAGAGACAAGGGGTTGAGGCCGGCCGTGCGGTGCTTTGTATCAGCAAAGGGGGGAGAGAGGCAGCTCGGCGGCGCCGGCGAGGATAAGAGGCGGAGTGAACGGGCACTGAACTACAGACATGGGAAAGGAACATGGCCAATGAGATCACATACCAGACAAAATACGGGTCCAATCATCGCTACAGGACGGCGGCCCGCCTAAATGTTTCCTTTCGAATAGGTATTTAGGTTACTATACATGGGCTTAATTTCCCCTTTTTTTGCATAAGTACATGGGCAGTGATACGGAATTTGAATTGGGTCCACACGCAGGCCCCGTTAATGATGAAAACTGCCTGACCTGTGGGTCCCGATGTTCTCAATAGGATGCATCTGAGTCCGCTATGTGCCTAAAATATGCGCAGGTATAATCCACCAATATAGTGACGAACACTGCCTGACGTGTGGGTCCATAATATGCTGATTGGATTAGTGTGGGTCCGCCATGTGCTGATTAGGATATGCGTGGGCACAATTTTAATGACAAATAATGCCTGACGTGTGGGTCCAAAATATGCTGACTGGGGTACGTATGGGTCCGCCATGTGCTGACTAGGATCCATGTAGGCATATTTTCCCATTTATGACGAATACTGCCTTACGTGTAGGTCCACAATATGCTGACTGGGGAGTGTGGGTCCGCCTGTGCTTAGGATATGCGTGGGCACAATTTTAATGACGAATAATGCCTGACGTGTGGGGCCAAAATATGCTGACTGGGGAGTGTGGGTCCGCCATGTGCTGATTAGGATATGCGTGGGCACAATTTTAATGACGAATAATGCTGACTTGTGGGGCCAAAATATGCTAACTGGGATGCGTGTGGGTCCGCCATGTGCTGACTAGGATGCGTGTGGGAAATCCTCTACTACTGTTCTAGCATAGAACGAATTTTGACTGAAGTGTGGGTACGCCATGTGCTGACTAGGATGCGTGTGGGCATATTTCCCCATTTTAATAATGAAGAATTGTGCCTGACGTGTGCATCCATGCTATGCTGACTGGGATGCGGGAAATCCTCTAGCGAAGGATGAATTCTTACTAATGTGTGGTCCACAACATGCTGACTAGGATGCGGGCGGGCGAAATCCCCCCTCCCGTGATGAATGTGTGGGTCCACCATGTGCTGACTAGGATGCGGGCGGGCGAAATCCCTCCTCCGATGACGAATATGTGGGTCCGCTCATGTGCTGACTAGGATGCGGGCGGGCGAAATCCTGGAATGAATGTTAGTGACACTTAGTTTTCGTCATAAACAACCTGACCAGTGGGTCCGAAATGAAACAGTGACACTTTTTCGTCACCAAACGGCTCTGTTTTGGCGTTTTTAGTGACGAAACGACGAAACATCATAAAAGTTGGCCGAAAACGGGAAACCCCCCCCCCCCCAAAATAGTGACGGATCTACAGTAAAATCGTCATTAATCAGCAATTCTGGACCACTACTGGAGCCTCCTCTAGCATCTGCACCAATCACGGCCCAGAGCTATGAAATTCGTCCAGAACTCATAGCACTGGTTCAGGGGAAAATATTCTGCGGAGATGAACATGTCACACCCCAAAATTTCAAATTTTGGAATGTGACTCAAATTTCACTAAATTTTGAAACTTTTTGGGAATAGTTTAAAATTTAACTTTAATATTCGACTGTTGTCATTTTTCTTTAGGCAAAAGAATTATTTTCTAAATAAATTAAATTAATATAGGTTATATTAATTTGTTTGTTGCATTCATGCTCGTTAGTCTGCATTAGGTTCTTCTCTGTGTGAAAAATGAATTTTTAAAATTCACTAGTGATCTTGTAGTTCGGATTAGTTTTCGAATAGCGATAATAATCTTATTCCTAGCCTAGGCCTAATCTCGGCCAAAGTGTCATCCTATTTGGTTATCTTCTTCTCTTCTCTCCACCAGCATGTCAACAACCAAGCCATCTGTGTGCAACAAAACTATGCAATCGAAATATCTATGCATACATTTTGTTTTACCTCCTATGTTCCCTTTTCTTTTCTCTGGTCTACCATTCTTAATTTCTTTTCCTCCGATCGTGGCATGAAGCTATGTACAACCAAGCCATACTCTTTGCTGCTACTCTGCCGTTCTACTCTCTGTTCATTTCTATAATTTGTTTGCAAGCAATCAAGCCACTTGCATGCAGCTTGATTTCATTTTTCAATCTTCTTTTCTTTCTTTCTCTTTCGATGTTTGTAATCAAGCTAGCTGCACCACAACAAGCATCTGATCCTTTCTCGAGACCCATTATCTATCTATCTATCTACTTATATGTCTTTCTTTCTTCATCAGTGTGCAGTCAATCCAACAGACTTTCGGTACCACCACCCAATCAACCTTTGTCTAATTGGTTTACTTTCAAACTGGCCTTCTTGTAAAATATACACCAAGTCCATCTGCACCGAATGTTGCAACTTGTATATCCAACTATTGTCTAGACTTGCTATTATATTTTACCCTTCCCTCTTGGCCCTCTCTTTACCTGCAAGCTAGTTACAAAGAAGCGATGGCAAATCATTGTCGTTGTCTAGACGTTCTCTTCTTTTTGCCGCACTTTGCTTGAAGCCTAGCTACAACCTCTTCAATTTAGCTTCAACCTCCAGCCATAGCTCAAATGCCTTGGCCTTCTGTCGTGTCTTGATAGTCAATTAATCTTTCGAGCAACTCACGGTGATGTTAGGGAAGCATGTCAACATGGCTCTTGCCATATCCCACATATCTTGTATCTCATCAACAGGATCTTATTATTTTGATCATTCCTTATTTCTTTTTCTCTCCATCGGTTTGCACCCAACCGTTTCATTCATTTGTTTATTTTCTATCTCTCGTGACTTACTTTGTAACCTACATGCGTAGCCATATTAGAACCCAATGTTGCACCACAGTTGGTGTTCACCCTGGTCCATCAAGAAAAAATAGTGTTCAGATTCCTATCTCGCCTCTCTTATGGAAATCGGGCCTCCCTGCCATCTGTCTCTATCCCTCCAAGCTCCTCAACATTGTCTTTCGACTCCGTCCCACCGATGTGTGCATCTCTCCATGCATCGTTGCTTTGGAGAACATACTGTTACGATAGGATCCTACAAATCCCCTATAGTTATCATGTTATCTCTTTTGTTGTTGTATCATAATAGCATTCAAAATCAACCGTTTAATCATAACATCATGTGTTCTTGTTTATCTACTTCCAGCCATATATATATACCACCAACAAATCTGTTTATCCATTCTATAAACTCTTTACCAGTCATGGTACCTCGTGGCCTTTGTATTGGCGTAACCATGCAATGATATTATATTATTTTAATTACCAAATTTATGTTGATGCAATGGCAGGTGCACATGTCATTTGTACACAACATAAGGTTGGATGTTAAAATAATGCATATATCACTTGTGCGTTTCATGTCTTGTACCTAGTCAATAATCTTTCGTATCATTTAATTATGATCCCTTGGCATGTTCCCTTTCTCCTCCTTTATCTTCACTTGACTTGTCAAGATCTTTTGGCTACGCTCGTGGTTCCAATAACCAACTCAAAATCGCACATCACCTCACCTCTATGCATATTCGTTCTGACCCCATGAGTCATGCTATTTCCTTTTATAACGTCACCTCCCGTCTTCTATACATTCATTCATGTCGACATAATGTTCTTCACATTCTACACCCAAGATATGATTCCATCCACATTCATACCACTTACCGTTTTCTCTCAAAAGGAAAGAAAAACATTATTTAACGCTTGATAATGCACTTTTCTTCCTAGTCCCCATTTTCCTTTCATCATCACACCCTCTCAACATCTTCTATGAATACCTGGGCACCTCCCCACGTCCTTCCCATGGCCCCAAGGCCTCTTGGGCCAAATGCTAAGGCAGCCCACCACCATATCTCAACTCCCCCATCGATTTCCTTGCGTTTGGGCCGAGGCCCACATTTCCTCACCCCTCCCCACCTATGGGCCAAGCCCAAACCCTTTACCAAACCCTAGGCCACCCCCTCTACATATATGGGAGCCTTCCCCACGTCCTCCTTGCCCCCCAAACCCCTCCCACGCCGTCAGGCTGCCGCCACGCGTCGCCACTCTCGCGTCCAGCAGCACAGTCACATATTGGCATCAACGTTCCCGGCGATCCGTCCATCCAAATGCAACCAAATTTTGCCAGAAGGTGAGAAATAGAGTCCTCTACAACATATCCAAAATTCAGCCCAAGATCTGACCTGGTTCGACGGGGATCTAATTCGCAATGACTACTGCTCCTGTTCTGGATCTGTCCAGCGCGTCTGATGGCAATTGTTTTTAGTGTTCCAACCAATCCCTCTACTTTTCTGACCTAAACTCAAGACCATGTTGTGTTCCAGAAAGTCTACTACGCGTCCCCCAAAGGATTCGTCGAGATCATTTAGGAATCGACCAGGAACACAATGCCACCGTTAACTGTTCCAGACAACTCCATCTAGATCCAACCATTTGATCTCTTTTTCAGGTAAACCAGTGCCCCAATCACCTTGTGTCCAACATGTTCCACAACATTGCGCATATTCTTGTGAAAACCTTGTTCCAAAATATGTATCCAATCAACGGGAACACGCACATTTCATTTCGTGACTGTTTCTGTTTTTCCAGATTTAGTGTTTAGTCTTTCAAACATCATAACTTTTTGCTCGTAACTCCGTTTTAAGTGATTCTTGCGCTCACGTGATCGTAGGCTTGAGCTCTATCATTTAGTACTGTTATTAGAGTAATTTGATACTGTTTGGTGTACTGTTTCTTATTGTTTGTGCTTTGTGTGCTTTGCATGTTACCGTTATTTAGAAACGCGTGTTCGAGAGCTAACAAGATGAAGACAAAGAACATGAAGACTCTGAGCAGCAGCACTTCTTTTGAGGCAAGTGTCCTTGACCATTTTGAACCTATTGCTTTCTCCCTCTAGTTTAGTTATGCATTGCATTTAATTTGAATCCCATGTGTCATACCATGTTCCTTACTTTATCCTTGTCGCCCGGGTGTGGTTGATAATAATATGGATGGGTAGGTAATGCTTAGCTTGCTGTCTTGGGATGGATAATAATTTGACTAATAATCTTGACTAATGGTTCACTTCAACATAATCTTCATGGACCGGTTAATCTTTTTAGCAACATGGAACTTAGGTGATCCAAGCAGGAGGATGTTGATGATGGTGCGGGTATGCACATGTGCCTGTCATGGTACTGTTGGTTGTGGTTAGTACCTGCTTGTGATCATAAGGACCGGTTCGTGGAGCGGCAACCCAGGACAACAGCACAAAGCACAAGGTTGATTATGGTAGACTTGGTCAAGTATTATGTTGTCTTCCCAGTTTGGCGGCATTCAAGGAAGAGGAGTGGGATGGAGTAATCTCATTCCTAGGTGATGGATGGAGTAATCCTAGCCACGGTGCAAGAGGGGGCTTCTGTCTGGATGGCGTAATCCCACAGCGGTGGAACCTTAGCATGGGATGTTTGCCGGCTGGGAAGCACTTTGAAAGACCATGTGGTGATCTCTTGGCCTCACACCTTCGGTAGTGTGAAGTGGCAACATGGAGACTTTAGTCATCGACGGATGATGAAATCACCACCTTGTGGGTAAAGTTGTGCACCTCTGCAGAGAAGTAAAACTGTCATGACAGCCGTGCTCACGGTCAGGAGCGTCCTGGATCCTCACATGATTAGTGGGAATGGTTGGGTGGATCTGGTGGGGTAACCAGGTATGGGTGGTGTAACCCATAGGAGCTGCAGGTGGAGTAACCTGTAGTTTGGTTGGGGTGGAGTAACCCTTGTCTTTACAGGTGGAGTAACCTGTATAGTTGACCTTATGTTAATAATCTTTGGAGGGTTTATTTCACTTAGTAATATATAGGTGCTTTAATAATGTCTTAAGTTAAGTTGCTTTTCTGCTATGAACCATATGTTGGCCTTTCTTGTTATAAGCTTGCATATTGCATATTTTCCCACACTTGCGGAGTACGACATGTACTCACGCTTGCTATTTCCTCTACAATCATGATATGCTGCTCAGAGAGTGAAGATGGACTACTTTGAAGACGATGGTGAAGACTAAGCTTGTGGAGCCCCCGGTCGACTGCCTGTGGCGTTATGGAGTCTTCCGCTAGCGTTTGTATTCGTTTAGTCCTTTGAGACATTTATTGTAATATTTGTACGATGTATTTATGACATTGGTTACTCTGTTTTACTATACTTTGTCCTATATGTGTGAAACTTGATCCTGGGCACACATATAGATGAGCATTCGGTTTTGTCCTTAAAACCGGGTGTGACAGAGTGGTATCAGAGCCAGGTTGACCGTAGGACGCAAGCTTAGGTAGAATGGTTGCCAAAAAGTCCTATTTTCAAAGCTATATTGAAAAATTCGATCTATATGCTCTTCTGATCTTTCTATTTTCTCTTCTCAACTTGTCCACTCTTGATCTATTTAGTAAAGTTGTTTTTACCCTTTCCTCTCTTAATCGAGCATCTTAACTTTGACCATAGTATATGTCCCGATCTAGTCTTAATGACGAAGTAGTACGTTGTTGTTTGAGTGTGGTGTGCCTTGTGTTGATTTGGATCTTTGTTTGAGTGGGGTGTGTTGTGAAGCATATGGCTTTATGATCACACCCTTATTATTATAATATATACTTAGAATTAGCTTAGACGGGTTCCTCCTTTTTCGTCCTTCTACAAGCTCCTTTTTCTCTTCTATATTTCTTCTAATCTTATCTTTAAAACAAAATCCTAAAGAAGGCAATGAGCAAAGGAAACCTTTATATCAACGTCATGCTTCGAGAAGGTGCCAACAAGACAATGAAGATGTGTGGATGATGTACAAGATCATGATAATCGAAGTGCTAGCCTAAGGGGGGTAGAGCTCACCTCCGGCCTCAACGTATGGACGACGAAGGAATGAGTGTTTAATCTTGTTTTGGAATGGTTATGAAAGCTCAAGAAAAGTTCATCACATTGAAGATCGACAAACTGAGTGATTCCTACATCCTCCTTTCTTGCTAGCCTCATCGAATCTCGGGGCGAGATTCCTGTTAAGGGGGGTAGTCTTGTCACACCCCAAAATTTCAAATTTTGGAATGTGACTCAAATTTCACTAAATTTTGAAACTTTTTGGGAATAGTTTAAAATTTAACTTTAATATTCGACTGTTGTCATTTTTCTTTAGGCAAAAGAATTATTTTCTAAATAAATTAAATTAATATAGGTTATATTAATTTGTTTGTTGCATTCATGCTCGTTAGTCTGCATTAGGTTCTTCTCTGTGTGAAAAATGAATTTTTAAAATTCACTAGTGATCTTGTAGTTCGGATTAGTTTTCGAATAGCGATAATAATCTTATTCCTAGCCTAGGCCTAATCTCGGCCAAAGTGTCATCCTATTTGGTTATCTTCTTCTCTTCTCTCCACCAGCATGCCAACAACCAAGCCATCTGTGTGCAACAAAACTATGCAATCGAAATATCTATGCATACATTTTGTTTTACCTCCTATGTTCCCTTTTCTTTTCTCTGGTCTACCATTCTTAATTTCTTTTCCTCCGATCGTGGCATGAAGCTATGTACAACCAAGCCATACTCTTTGCTGCTACTCTGCCGTTCTACTCTCTGTTCATTTCTATAATTTGTTTGCAAGCAATCAAGCCACTTGCATGCAGCTTGATTTCATTTTTCAATCTTCTTTTCTTTCTTTCTCTTTCGATGTTTGTAATCAAGCTAGCTGCACCACAACAAGCATCTGATCCTTTCTCGAGACCCATTATCTATCTATCTATCTATCTACTTATATGTCTTTCTTTCTTCATCAGTGTGCAGTCAATCCAACAGACTTTCGGTACCACCACCCAATCAACCTTTGTCTAATTGGTTTACTTTCAAACTGGCCTTCTTGTAAAATATACACCAAGTCCATCTGCACCGAATGTTGCAACTTGTATATCCAACTATTGTCTAGACTTGCTATTATATTTTACCCTTCCCTCTTGGCCCTCTCTTTACCTGCAAGCTAGTTACAAAGAAGCGATGGCAAATCATTGTCGTTGTCTAGACGTTCTCTTCTTTTTGCTGCACTTTGCTTGAAGCCTAGCTACAACCTCTTCAATTTAGCTTCAACCTCCAGCCATAGCTCAAATGCCTTGGCCTTCTGTCGTGTCTTGATAGTCAATTAATCTTTCGAGCAACTCACGGTGATGTTAGGGAAGCATGTCAACATGGCTCTTGCCATATCCCACATATCTTGTATCTCATCAACAGGATCTTATTATTTTGATCATTCCTTATTTCTTTTTCTCTCCATCGGTTTGCACCCAACCGTTTCATTCATTTGTTTATTTTCTATCTCTCGTGACTTACTTTGTAACCTACATGCGTAGCCATATTAGAACCCAATGTTGCACCACAGTTGGTGTTCACCCTGGTCCATCAAGAAAAAATAGTGTTCAGATTCCTATCTCGCCTCTCTTATGGAAATCGGGCCTCCCTGCCATCTGTCTCTATCCCTCCAAGCTCCTCAACATTGTCTTTCGACTCCGTCCCACCGATGTGTGCATCTCTCCATGCATCGTTGCTTTGGAGAACATACTGTTACGATAGGATCCTACAAATCCCCTATAGTTATCATGTTATCTCTTTTGTTGTTGTATCATAATAGCATTCAAAATCAACCGTTTAATCATAACATCATGTGTTCTTGTTTATCTACTTCCAGCCATATATATATACCACCAACAAATCTGTTTATCCATTCTATAAACTCTTTACCAGTCATGGTACCTCGTGGCCTTTGTATTGGCGTAACCATGCAATGATATTATATTATTTTAATTACCAAATTTATGTTGATGCAATGGCAGGTGCACATGTCATTTGTACACAACATAAGGTTGGATGTTAAAATAATGCATATATCACTTGTGCGTTTCATGTCTTGTACCTAGTCAATAATCTTTCGTATCATTTAATTATGATCCCTTGGCATGTTCCCTTTCTCCTCCTTTATCTTCACTTGACTTGTCAAGATCTTTTGGCTACGCTCGTGGTTCCAATAACCAACTCAAAATCGCACATCACCTCACCTCTATGCATATTCGTTCTGACCCCATGAGTCATGCTATTTCCTTTTATAACGTCACCTCCCGTCTTCTATACATTCATTCATGTCGACATAATGTTCTTCACATTCTACACCCAAGATATGATTCCATCCACATTCATACCACTTACCGTTTTCTCTCAAAAGGAAAGAAAAACATTATTTAACGCTTGATAATGCACTTTTCTTCCTAGTCCCCATTTTCCTTTCATCATCACACCCTCTCAACATCTTCTATGAATACCTGGGCACCTCCCCACATCCTTCCCATGGCCCCAAGGCCTCTTGGGCCAAATGCTAAGGCAGCCCACCACCATATCTCAACTCCCCCATCGATTTCCTTGCGTTTGGGCCGAGGCCCACATTTCCTCACCCCTCCCCACCTATGGGCCAAGCCCAAACCCTTTACCAAACCCTAGGCCACCCCCTCTACATATATGGGAGCCTTCCCCACGTCCTCCTTGCCCCCCAAACCCCTCCCACGCCGTCAGGCTGCCGCCACGCGTCGCCACTCTCGCGTCCAGCAGCACAGTCACATATTGGCATCAACGTTCCCGGCGATCCGTCCATCCAAATGCAACCAAATTTTGCCAGCAGGTGAGAAATAGAGTCCTCTACAACATATCCAAAATTCAGCCCAAGATCTGACCTGGTTCGACAGGGATCTAATTCGCAATGACTACTGCTCCTGTTCTGGATCTGTCCAGCGCGTCTGATGGTAATTGTTTTTAGTGTTCCAACCAATCCCTCTACTTTTCTGACCTAAACTCAAGACCATGTTGTGTTCCAGAAAGTCTACTACGCGTCCCCCAAAGGATTCGTCGAGATCATTTAGGAATCGACCAGGAACACAATGCCACCGTTAACTGTTCCAGACAACTCCATCTAGATCCAACCATTTGATCTCTTTTTCAGGTAAACCAGTGCCCCAATCACCTTGTGTCCAACATGTTCCACAACATTGCGCATATTCTTGTGAAAACCTTGTTCCAAAATATGTATCCAATCAACGGGAACACGCACATTTCATTTCGTGACTGTTTCTGTTTTTCCAGATTTAGTGTTTAGTCTTTCAAACATCATAACTTTTTGCTCGTAACTCCGTTTTAAGTGATTCTTGCGCTCACGTGATCGTAGGCTTGAGCTCTATCATTTAGTACTGTTATTAGAGTAATTTGATACTGTTTGGTGTACTGTTTCTTATTGTTTGTGCTTTGTGTGCTTTGCATGTTACCGTTATTTAGAAACGCATGTTCGAGAGCTAACAAGATGAAGACAAAGAACATGAAGACTCTGAGCAGCAGCACTTCTTTTGAGGCAAGTGTCCTTGACCATTTTGAACCTATTGCTTTCTCCCTCTAGTTTAGTTATGCATTGCATTTAATTTGAATCCCATGTGTCATACCATGTTCCTTACTTTATCCTTGTCGCCCGGGTGTGGTTGATAATAATATGGATGGGTAGGTAATGCTTAGCTTGCTGTCTTGGGATGGATAATAATTTGACTAATAATCTTGACTAATGGTTCACTTCAACATAATCTTCATGGACCGGTTAATCTTTTTAGCAACATGGAACTTAGGTGATCCAAGCAGGAGGATGTTGATGATGGTGCGGGTATGCACATGTGCCTGTCATGGTACTGTTGGTTGTGGTTAGTACCTGCTTGTGATCATAAGGACCGGTTCGTGGAGCGGCAACCCATGACAACAGCACAAAGCACAAGGTTGATTATGGTAGACTTGGTCAAGTATTATGTTGTCTTCCCAGTTTGGCGGCATTCAAGGAAGAGGAGTGGGATGGAGTAATCTCATTCCTAGGTGATGGATGGAGTAATCCTAGCCACGGTGCAAGAGGGGGCTTCTGTCTGGATGGCGTAATCCCACAGCGGTGGAACCTTAGCATGGGATGTTTGCCGGCTGGGAAGCACTTTGAAAGACCATGTGGTGATCTCTTGGCCTCACACCTTCGGTAGTGTGAAGTGGCAACATGGAGACTTTAGTCATCGACGGATGATGAAATCACCACCTTGTGGGTAAAGTTGTGCACCTCTGCAGAGAAGTAAAACTGTCATGACAGCCGTGCTCACGGTCAGGAGCGGCCTGGATCCTCACATGATTAGTGGGAATGGTTGGGTGGATCTGGTGGGGTAACCAGGTATGGGTGGTGTAACCCATAGGAGCTGCAGGTGGAGTAACCTGTAGTTTGGTTGGGGTGGAGTAACCCTTGTCTTTACAGGTGGAGTAACCTGTATAGTTGACCTTATGTTAATAATCTTTGGAGGGTTTATTTCACTTAGTAATATATAGGTGCTTTAATAATGTCTTAAGTTAAGTTGCTTTTCTGCTATGAACCATATGTTGGCCTTTCTTGTTATAAGCTTGCATATTGCATATTTTCCCACACTTGCGGAGTACGACATGTACTCACGCTTGCTATTTCCTCTACAATCATGATATGCTGCTCAGAGAGTGAAGATGGACTACTTTGAAGACGATGGTGAAGACTAAGCTTGTGGAGCCCCCGGTCGACTGCCTGTGGCGTTATGGAGTCTTCCGCTAGCGTTTGTATTCGTTTAGTCCTTTGAGACATTTATTGTAATATTTGTATGATGTATTTATGACATTGGTTACTCTGTTTTACTATACTTTGTCCTATATGTGTGAAACTTGATCCTGGGCACACATATAGATGAGCATTCGGTTTTGTCCTTAAAACCGGGTGTGACAGAACATGAGAATCCATATGACCACTTGAGATAATTCGAGTTGCTCTGTTCCACTATTTCGATCGAAGGATTTCCACAGGACACTCTGAAATGGAAGCTCTTCCCATTCTCACTCAGTGAAAAGGCAACACAATGGTATGCCAGGACAGTAGGAGAAGCCAGCGGAAATTGGACAACTCTTAGAGAGCTCTTTTGTCTCAAATACTTCCCTATTGCAAAGGTAATTGCTCTTCGAATGGAGCTTCTTACCTTCAAGCAGGGCAGTGAAGAGATATTAGGAGCCTCTTGGGAGCGCTTCAAGTCATGCACTTCATGTGGGGGCTCACTCCAGAGAGCCATATGTTTCTGGATACTGCTTCTAGAGGATCCTTCATAAGAAACACTCCGACTGAAGGATTCAAACTCCTTGGGAAAGTCTTGAGCAATCTGGACAGCTATGTGCCACCTACACCTGAGCTGCCAAAAGAAGTACCCGTTGCTCAACACGTTCTTCAAACTGAGGTTTCTCAAGCTCTGCTAAAAGAATAAGTACCTGTTCCTGAACCGGTGCTACATAATGAGGTTCCTCAAGCTCCGATCATGAAACAAGACCCTAAACCATTCTATGTCTACCCAACAAATCCAAATTTATTCCAAAGTGGTCAAACTCTTGATGAAGCTCATCAGGTGGTGGAACCAATTCTCCCTCTCATGCCGTATGAGGAGGAGATTGATCTCACCAAGTTCGGGGATACACGATCATATCCAATGGAGAGAAATTGTCACCCGGACAATGATGACAACAAAGAACAAGATTGGGATGACTGGGAAGATGTAGAAGTCTGGACAGAAAGGATACATCAATTGTCGTGTGTTCTGGGGGAAGATTGGTTTCAGGAAGCCGAATGCACAAGGGAGACAATCAAGCTGAATCCAAAACCTGACTGCATTGTGGTGAATATTCAATCCACTGCGAGGAGGAAAGCCATATATGACTTAAAAGCCAAAGTCAATATCATGTCAAAACATCTGGCTGAGCGTAGTGGATGGCTATCCGAGGGCAACCTAACACCTTCAAAGAAATGGCTGTTCTTCGAGAACAAATATTACCCAGCACAAGGAGTTTTGCGGGAACTCAAGATAGAGATAAATGATAATCAGCCCATGGTTCTCGTCTTTCACATATTCGATATTCCCGAGCAAGACTTTTTACTGATCGGAACACCAATTCACACATTCTCCCACGTGAAGTACTTACAAGAGAAGTTGGATGTTCCAATTGGGAAGGAAAGCTTCCTCATTGACTTTAGTCGCACACTCAATACCAAGAGTGAGTCACCGTCTAAATATCTAACAGTCCGATCCACAGGATCTATGTCCCACGGTGTTGTTTAAGCAGACACGAGATAATACCAACACTTGCGGCACATTTTACATTATTTATATTACAAGAATGGTTCAGAGTGCAGCGGACATATTACAGAAGAGCGGAAGCGTAAACGACAAGTTCAAAACACGTTTAATACATCAAAGTTTTAACTCTCCCGATAAGCAAGAGCAATAATCCGAGCCCGTCCGGATTATCACTTTAGCAACACCTTCACTGCGGCGGCTCATCTGCCTCCCACTGGGCAGACCATCCTTCGGGGACTTGCACGTCCCACGGGAGTACACCCTCGGGAAGCTCAACATCTGTACTAATAAAAACACAATAGCACAAAGCCTGAGTACTAATTACTCAGCAAGACTTAACCGTCAAACAACTCTAGACATGCAAGGCTGACATAGGAGGGTTTCATTTTAAAGGACTCGCACTTAAGCATAGCTAATTCTTGCTATCCACTTTTAGCCATCTTTTATCTTCATTATTAAACAAGAAGATCAGTGAGCATATCTACTTTCAAGCATCAATAAAATATGTAACATAGCAGGATCCAAATATCATAATAGACTATCTCTCAACCACTATAACCATCATCCATATTCATCATTCTTATATGTGTGCTACGTAATGGCGCGGATCACAAGCGGGTACTCATTACTGCGAGGGACAGCGACTGCAATCGATTTATACCAGCTGGCAAAAACCCGAGGTACACGACGTATATGCACAAAAGTCATGTACGACAGCCTTTCACAAGACAGTAAACAACAAGGCAGGGTCCAGTCTCATGAGTTGGGCAGCCGTCCCACTACCGTCGTAGCCTGAACCTGCCCAACTACGCCCAGCGTGTCTTTCGACCAGTGTACTGGGTGCCTACCAACGATGCCACCGTACAGGCTACTAAGTTTACTAGCTCCCATAGCACTAGTATGTACTCGGTACTGTTCAATACTTGATCAAGGGGCCATTCACGAATCGGTCCTTAATCGACTAGGCAGGGCTACAGTAGCCAACACCTCCATGTGTTGCTACAACCTGTACATGCATATTCCATCCTGCCCGGTCTAAACCGTTCAAAAACATTCTCATCATTATCTTTGAGGGGGATCATCTTTTAGTTGTCATCAAATCCTATTCGATACTATCCATAGCTTTTAAGCAGAGCATTTTCTACCGAAAACTAGTGTAGACACTATTCACTATAGGTCATTTGGGACATGCAAATGGATTTCCATTCAACTCTTATAGACCTATGTGCACAATCACACTAGACTCGCTACATTATGATCTCTAGAAAAGTAAAGTTTTCAAAAGGGTTGTATGATCCGGGGCTTGCCTTGGTTTTCAACGGACAAGTTAGCAGTTTCAACTTCAAATTCCTGCTGGTTCTGATCCTGCTGAAGATTCTCTTCGGCTTCGACTTGTTCGTTACCTAAACATGCATAAATGTCCAATTGAAATAAACATACAATAGAGTCGATATGATATGCATGAATGATTCAAATTTGATCTCATTGCAAGTGATACATACAGTTCTGATTTGCTGGTTTGGATTAATTTGAGTTATTTCTTTCATTGACTCTCATGAAGCATTGTTAAAGGAATTAAATCTAATATCAAAAGATGACAAGTTTATCAAAGAGAAATCAATATTTAAAATTACTTACAGAAACAATTATCATGTTCATTTCTATCAATAGAGCATTTCAAAAGGAGAAGATGAAGTCTTGGTTCACATTTTTCTGATTTATATTTAATTTACTATGAATTATTTAGAGCATAGATTGTAAAATTCATACAAGGTTCCTCTTATAGAACCATGGGTTATGGTCTGTACTAATGAACAGAGGGCATCAAGTGGGTTCTAACAAACCTAATTTTGCATTTTTACCATGCCTAGAGTAATTATTATGATTTATCTAGGGTTTAACTTGTAACAATTATTCAGGAAAAACTGTACATGAACAATGTTCATCTCTGACATCACTGGATAGATCTCAGTGAGTGGAATCTATCAAAATCGATTTTGTAATTTTTGGATACCTAGAACTCCAGTTATTAAATTTTGAAGTTTGAACAATTTCTGAGAAAGTTTGAGTTATTTACGAAATTGCCATCGTCGCCTTCATCAGAACAGAGATACAGACGATGGCCGGAAATCCTTAAAATCAATCAATTCGGCTGGTGAAATTGAACGTGAGATGAATCAAAAAGATGCTTAACTATGTGAGGAAGCTTCAAATGCGAGGAATTGCAAGATTGCGCACCGTAGTTGACGAATTTCGTTGAGGAATGGAGCTAGGGATGGAGACCACTTTGAGGAAAATGATGCGATTCTGATCGATGGAGACGGGTAGGTCGTCTAGGTGCTTCGGGGATCGGTCGAGGACGTCGCGGCGAAGCTTTGGCGGGGTCGAGCTTGATCTGTGGTGGACTGGTGCAGCGGCGCTGCGAGCTTCAAGCTCGGGCGTCCATGGCGAGTTGTCCTCCGCGAAGCAGAACGAGGAAGGAAGCTAGGGATTGAACTGACGATTGGAGCGGGAGTGTGAGGGGTCGGAGTACCCGTTCCTATCCGCAGTCGAGCTCGGGTTGAGCTGGAGAGGAGTGAGCCTGCGTGGCACGCATGCGGGCTGTTGGCTGAGCAGAGGGAGAAGAAAGATTTGTTGCTGACGTGTGGGTCCCACTGATTTTTCCAATTTCGATTTAAATTTCTTTCTCCTTTGTAAATTCCAAATGAAGGTCAAAACAATTCAAATGAACTCCAATTTTTTTTTCCTGTAGGTTCCTATCAATCTGTAATTCATATTTTTCAACTTAAATTAAGGTACATTGTTAGGAACTAAGATTTAAAATTCAAATAATTGGTTAAAATTTAGGATTGCTGCATTTATTTAAATGGGTTCCCAAATGCAACTGTTTCTGGGATTTTTAGGAGTTTTTTGTTCTACCAGAAACTGTTTGATAAATTTTTAATTACTTTTGTTGAAGCTCAAAATTGAAACTTCCTTTGTAACTTTCCTCCAAATTTGCCTTCTTTTAAATTTTTCATCATTTTTATTATGGAATTATTTAATCCCTTTGTACATTGAACTCCATTTATTGATTTAGCTGGGTAGAAAAATAAGAAATGAGACACCTGGGTGTCACAACCCTCCCTCCTTAAAGAAATCTCGTCCCGAGATTAAGGACAATGCAAACTAGAGGAAGGTAGGTCATCGAAGTCGATACCTGGAAGTGATGACCAAAACTCTGGATAGTTAGTACGTAGAAACTCTTCTGACTCCCAGGTGGACTCGTCTTCCGAGTGATTACTCCATTGGATTTTGAAGAACTTAAGAGTTCTTTTCCGAGTTACTCGCTCTTTTTCATCGAGAACTCTGATTGGATACTCGGAGTATGTCAAATCCGATTGGAGAGGCTCTATATCTTCTAGAACAATATCAACAGGAGGTTTGAGACATTTCTTAAGTTGCGACACGTGGAAGACGTCATGGACTCCCGATAAATTAGCTGGTAATTGAAGCTTGTACGCCACTGGACCACATTTCTCTAAAATCATGAATGGACCAACGTAACGTGGCGCTAATTTTCCTTTAACTCCAAAACGTTGAACACCTTTCATTGGTGACACTCGAAGATAAACATGATCACCTTGTTCAAAAGATAAAGGTCGACGTCTTTGATTAGCATACTTTTCTTGGCGACCCTTTGCAGCTTTAAGATTAGCTTGAATGGTTCGGACCTTTTCTTCGGCATCTTTTACAAGATCTAGGCGAAAGATCACCCTTTCTCCAGGTTCGGACCAATTGAGAGGGGTTCTACAACTTCGTCCATATAATGCCTCATATGGTGACATCTTTATACTCTCTTGATAGCTATTGTTGTAACAAAATTCCACCAAAGGCAAATAGTCATCCCAATTACCTCCATGTGTCAAAACACAAGCCCTAAGCATGTCTTCCAATATTTGATTGACACGCTCAGTTTGTCCGTCAGTAGGGGGATGATAAGCAGAACTACGAATTAATGTAGTATCCAAAGATGCATGAAGTTGTTCCCAGAAACGAGCAACGAACTGAGAACCTCGATCTGAGATGATGGTTTTAGGAACACCATGAAGACATAGAATTCTCTCTATGTATAGCTCAGCATATCGTCGAACTCCATAGCGGGTACTGACTGGGATAAAATGTGCTGACTTGGTAAGCCTATCCATAATAACCCAAATTGAGTCGTGCTTACGAGAAGTGAGCGGAAGGCCTACAATAAAGTCCATACTTATGTCTTCCCATTTCCAAGAAGGAATACTCAATGGTTGGAGCAAGCCTGCTTTTCTTAAGTGATCAGCTTTGACTCTTTTACAGGTATCACACTCATTGACATAACGAGCCACTTCTCTTTTCATTTTAATCCACCAAAAATTCTTCCTCAAGTCTTGATATATTTTGTTGCTGCCAGGATGGATGAAAAATTTGGAATGATGAGCTTCGTCAAGGATTTTGCGACGCAGGCTAAAATCCCTTGGTACAACCAAACGGTTGTCAAACCAGAGAACACCATTGGCATCCTATCGAAAACATTTATCCTTGCAAACTTTCATTCTCTGCTTAATGCGGTTTACATCATAATCATTCTTTTGAGCAGCTATTATCTCGTCGCGGATAGAAGATTGAATAGCCAAATTATGAATGACAATGCTAGGCATAACATGATGACTCGGCTCTGAAATATCACCTTCAGGGGTGCTGTTTGAAAAGTCCAGCATTAAGTTATTGCAATGCACTTTACGGCTTAGTGCATCGGCGACTACATTGGCTTTACTAGGATGGTAATGAATTTCCAACTCGTAGTCCTTGATCAATTCGAGCCATCTATGTTGCCTCATATTCAGATCTGGCTGGGTGAAGATATACTTGAGACTTTTATGATCTGTATATATGTGCACCAAATTTCCAAGAAGGTAGTGGCACCATATTTTCAAAGCTAGAACCACCGCTGCTAACTCAAGATCATGAGTCGGGTAATGCTCTTCATGCTTCCTTAATTGTCGCGATGCGTAAGCAATAACACGACCATTTTGCATGAGCACACATCCAAGTCCACTTCCTGATGCATCACAATATACATCGAATGGCTTGGTAGTATCGGGTTGAGCTAAGACAGGGGCAGTGGTTAATAATTGTTTCAACTTTTGAAAAGCTTCTTCACAACGATCATCCCACTTGAACTTCACATCATTTCTCAATAGCCGGGTGATGGGTTTAGATAACTGAGAGAAGTTAGGAATCAATCGTCGATAATAACCAGCAAGTCCTAAGAAGCTGCGAACCTGGGAAACCGATGTAGGCACTTTCCAATCTAGGACATCTTGGACCTTGCTTGGGTCAACAGATATACCATCCGCGGAAATCACATGACCAAGGAATGGTACACTGTCCAGCCAAAATTCACACTTACTGAATTTGGCATACAATTTATGGTCTCTTAGACGTTGGAGCACAATACGGAGATGTTCGGCATGTTCTTCTTCAGATTTGGAATAGATCAGAATATCATCGATGAAGACCACAACAAACTTGTCCAGCTCGGGCATAAACACCGAATTCATGAGGTACATGAAATGAGCAGGAGCATTGGTTAGCCCGAAAGACATTACCAGGTACTCAAACAACCCATATCTGGTGGAGAAAGTAGTCTTTGGTATATCTTCCGCACGGACTTTTAACTGATGATAACCGGAGCGGAGATCAATTTTGGAGAATACTTTAGCACCAATCAATTGATCAAAAAGAATATCAATCCGGGGCAGCGGATATTTATTCTTGATGGTGACTTCATTTAATGGCCGATAGTCAACACACATTCGCAATGTGTTATCTTTCTTCTTCACGAAGATTCCTGGACAGCCCCATGGCGAAGAACTGGGACGAATGAAACCTTTCTCGAGTAACTCCTTTAACTGGGCCTTCATTTTAGCTAATTCTTTTGGTGCCATCTTATATGGTCGACGAGAGATTGGAGCAGTACCTGGTTGCAATTCAATTTTGAATTCAACCTCTCAATCCGGTGGTAGACCAGATATATCTTCTGGAAATACATCAGGAAATTCCCGGACGACAGGAATATCTTCCAATGATTTTCTCTCCAATTGGTAGACGACGGGATTATTGGACGAATCAGGACACAAGGAAATTGAGTCACAACCATGGATTGGAGAATTCAAGTGAACAATGCGAGGTGCAATGTCCAACATAGCTCCATGGAATTTCATCCAAAACATGCCCAAAATCAGATCTATTTCTTGGTGTTTAAGCATGATGAACTCCGTAGGATAAATTTTGTGATTCATCTCCAACGGAATTTTGCTTGTTATTTGATCAGCCACTATTTGACCAGCAGGAGAGTGAACAATATAGGGAGATGTAATGGTGCTGGTTGAAAGATGATGCCTTTGTATGAATTTTTGACTCACAAAACTATGCGAAGCACCAGAATCAAAAAGAACAAGCACAGGTTCACCATAAAGCGAAAACGTACCAGTCAGCACAGGTTCTCCTTGTGGAATATCTTCAACCGCAGTATAGTTCACTTGAGCTTTGCGTGGTGCTGGATTCTTTGGAGCATTAGATGGCTGACCTTGTTGCGGGTTAGCCTTAGGCAACTTGCAATCCCGAGCAAAATGTCCAACGCGACCACAGTTGAAACAAGTATTGTTATTTCCTGGTCTTGCAGCAGGTTGGACACGTGGGGCTTGATTGTATTGCTGCCGATTTGGCCCACGAGCAACATTCTGTGGATAAGGAGGGCGCTTGAATTGCTGCGGCGGCGCTCTGAAGCGCTGTCCAGAGGGTGAAGTATACACCAGCCTGTATTTAGGTGAGGGTCCCGATGAAATAGTGGCAGGAGCTTTTCTTTTACGGTCTTCCTCCTCCACTTGACGCATAGCGTCCTCTTGGATAATGGCAGCATTAACAAGATCGTTGAAAGTACCAGTGGTCTGCCAAGTCAGACGTTCCTTCAGTTTAGCATTCATACCACAAAGGAATGAAGTCCGCTTCTTTTCTTCAGTATCTACATAGCTAGTAGCATACTGGGATAGCTGATTGAAAGTTTCCGCATACTGGAGGACACCCCTCCCTCCTTGTTTCAAATCTAGAAACTCTTGAAACTTCCGTTGCATAAGTCCGGCAGGGATAAAGTGAGCACGGAATGCAGTCTTGAACTCATTCCATGGGACTTGATAGTTGGCCTGGAAAGTAGCTGCATAATTGGCCCACCAAGAACTAGCAGGCCCCAACAGTTGTTGCACAGCAAAAAGGGTCTTCTGATGTTCAGTGCATTGTAAGAGACCAAACTTACTTTCTGTGACCCTTAACCAGTTTTCGGCATCCAGTGATTCCCTGGCATGTTCAAACGTAGGAGGATGAGTTGCCAGAAAATCCGTGTAAGAGCATTGCCTCGGCTGGTCATGAGGAGCTTGACGTCCACCAGAGCGGGACGTATTCTGCACAATTTGACGTAAAAGTTCGGATTCTTCCGCCCGAGTTGCAAAAAGTGCAGCAATAGCTTCAGCCAAAGTGGGAGGCTCATTGTTCCTGGGCTGTGAACCCTCTGGAGTTTCGTTTCGTCGAGTGTTCACCATTCTGCAAGGACAAGGTTCGATAAGTCAAACTTTTCCTTAACAGATTTAAACGCGAATACACAGGACCTACATATGAAGAGTTCCAGAAATGTGAATTTCACATTTTCCAGCTTCAAGGAGCAACCTAAAACAATAACATACTGCGGAATCACAGCAGTCAAAACTGTACAGTATCTGGAAATGTACAGTTTTCGACCATCTTGATCAAAGATCAAAACAGACTCTTGACACTATGGTGCAGAGAATTTCTCTAGCTTTTCAAATTGGGCTTAAACTCACCCAAATTCCCAGCACAACCAAAGTTATGATTTTTCAAAGTTGACAGTTTTGCCGAGAAAGATAGACTGACAGATACTCACTAATTTGGCTATACAAAAATCATTCAGACTCCAAATAACATGGGACTTCATGGAAACGAAAGATAATTTCCAGAGCTTTGCAGCAAGTACTCACTTGCCTCCATTGAAGTAGGGGATCAAAAGTTATGAAGTTTTCAAATTCACCAGCTCCACAGATGGAACAGGTTGACAGAGGTGTAATACTTCTGATATACTGGTCACACCAGTAGTTGAAATCATATAAGACCACTTGCATATGACAGAGGATTTCCTAATCTTTCCAGATTGTATTCAAACATGGCCAAAATCCAGATGGAACTAGAGTTATGAATTTTTGAAAGTTGGACAACAGCAGGACAGATTCTGGAAAGAACATGACCTAGTTTAGGGTAGATTGATATGAATCATTTCAAATTTGATTTCTTTCGAATTTATAAATTTCAACTTCATACAGAGGTGAGTAATCAAGATAAGGCAAATTTTAGTTTAGAACTTAAGGATGCCATGATGCAACAAGTTATATAACCTAATTTCATTCCTCACAACACACGCATATTTTGCCGAACTTAGCGGCACGTTTATCGGTGACAACCCGCACTCATCACGTAAGTTAGTCTAATTGTGATCACTAACGGCGTTAGTGTACCTGCACAATATATTCATTTCAGAAACAATCATCAAATCAAGAAGAAGAAAATAAAACCAAAGTTTTATACGATTCATGGAAAAGAATCGCCCCGTGTCACAACTCAAACACGAGTGAGTCACCCACCAAAATCATTTTCGCACACTACGATTCATAGAAACGAATCGCCCCGTGTAACAACTCCAACACGAGTGAGCCAATTACTTACCTCAAGACCCCATTGAAGGTCATTTCCGTAGTTGCGCATACATAATTTTAAACAATCATAACCCAGGGTTAGCATTGTCACCACCTAATAATCATCCTTATGTGGGCAATACTAACGTATTCCTCCCCGTATGTCATAGTTTTCAAAATACGGCATTAAAGTGTTTGTATTATCTTGAACCAGCTCTGATGCCAGCTGTAACAGTCCGATCCACAGGATCTATGTCCTACGGTGCTGTTTAAGCAGACACGAGATAATACCAACATTTGCGGCACATTTTACATTATTTATATTACAAGAATGGTTCAGAGTGCAGCGGACATATTACAGAAGAGCGGAAGCGTAAACGACAAGTTCAAAACACATTTAATACATCAAAGTTTTAACTCTCCCGATAAGCAAGAGCAATAATCCGAGCCCGTCCGGATTATCACTTTAGCAACACCTTCACTGCGGCGGCTCATCTGCCTCCCACTGGGCAGACCATCCTTCGGGGACTTGCACGTCCCACGGGAGTACACCCTCGGGAAGCTCAACATCTGTACTAATAAAAACACAATAGCACAAAGCCTGAGTACTAATTACTCAGCAAGACTTAACCGTCAAACAACTCTAGACATGCAAGGCTGACATATGAGGGTTTCATTTTAAAGGACTCGCACTTAAGCATAGCTAATTCTTGCTATCCACTTTTAGCCATCTTTTATCTTCATTATTAAACAAGAAGATCAGTGAGCATATCTACTTTCAAGCATCAATAAAATATGTAACATAGCAGGATCCAAATATCATAATAGACTATCTCTCAACCACTATAACCATCATCCATATTCATCATTCTTATATGTGTGCTACGTAATGGCGCGGATCACAAGCGGGTACTCATTACTGCGAGGGACAGCGACTGCAATCGATTTATACCAGCTGGCAAAAACCCGAGGTACACAACGTATATGCACAAAAGTCATGTACGACAGCCTTTCACAAGACAGTAAACAACAAGGCAGGGTCCAGTCTCACGAGTTGGGCAGCCGTCCCACTACCGTCGTAGCCTGAACCTGCCCAACTACGCCCAGTGTGTCTTTCGACAAGTGTACTGGGTGCCTACCAATGATGCCACCGTACATGCTACTAAGTTTACTAGCTCCCATATCACTAGTATGTACTCGGTACTGTTCAATACTTGATCAAGGGGCCATTCACGAATCGGTCCTTAATCGACTAGGCTGGGCTACAGTAGCCAACACCTCCATGTGTTGCTACAACCTGTACATGCATATTCCATCCTGCCCAGTCTAAACCGTTCAAAAACATTCTCATCATTATCTTTGAGGGGGATCATCTTTTAGTTGTCATCAAATCCTATTCGATACTATCCATAGCTTTTAAGCAGAGCATTTTCTACCGAAAACTAGTGTAGACACTATTCACTATAGGTCATTTGGGACATGCAAATGGATTTCCATTCAACTCTTATAGACCTATGTGCACAATCACACTAGACTCGCTACATTATGATCTCTAGAAAAGTAAAGTTTTCAAAAGGGTTGTATGATCCGGGGCTTGCCTTGGTTTTCAACGGACAAGTTAGCAGTTTCAACTTCAAATTCCTGCTGGTTCTGATCCTGCTGAAGATTCTCTTCGGCTTCGACTTGTTCGTTACCTAAACATGCATAAATGTCCAATTGAAATAAACATACAATAGAGTCGATATGATATGCATGAATGATTCAAATTTGATCTCATTGCAAGTGATACATACAGTTCTGATTTGCTGGTTTGGATTAATTTGAGTTATTTCTTTCATTGACTCTCATGAAGCATTGTTAAAGAAATTAAATCTAATATCAAAAGATGACAAGTTTATCAAAGAGAAATCAATATTTAAAATTACTTACAGAAACAATTATCATGTTTCATTTCTATCAATAGAGCATTTCAAAAGGAGAAGATGAAGTCTTGGTTCACATTTTTCTGATTTATATTTAATTTACTATGAATTATTTAGAGCATAGATTGTAAAATTCATACAAGGTTCCTCTTACAGAACCATGGGTTATGGTCTGTACTAATGAACAGAGGGCATCAAGTGGGTTCTAACAAACCTAATTTTGCATTTTTACCATGCCTAGAGTAATTATTATGATTTATCTAGGGTTCAACTTGTAACAATTATTCAGGAAAAACTGTACATGAACAATGTTCATCTCTGACATCACTGGATAGATCTCAGTGAGTGGAATCTATCAAAATCAATTTTGTAATTTTTGGATACCTAGAACTCCATTTATTAAATTTTGAAGTTTGAACAATTTCTGAGAAAGTTCAAGTTATTTACGAAATTGCCATCGTCGTCTTCATCAGAACAGAGATACAGACGATGGCCGGAAATCCTTAAAATCAATCAATTCGGCTGGTGAAATTGAACGTGAGATGAATCAAAAAGATGCTTAACTATGTGAGGAAGCTTGAAATGCGAGGAATTGCAAGATTGCGCACCGTAGTTGACGAATTTCGTTGAGGAATGGAGCTAGGGATGGAGACCACTTTGAGGAAAATGATGCGATTCTGATCGATGGAGACGGGTAGGTCGTCTAGGTGCTTCGGGGATCGGTCGAGGACGTCGCTGTTGACGGTCGTTACGGCACGATTTTGACCGTCAAATACCTGCACAAATGGAATCAAAGTAAACACCAAACATAGTGGTAGGAGTTTATTACTAACGATTTCCACGAGTGTTGGTGAATTTATGGGTGCAGGTGCAATCAAGATGAATCCTATACAAACCCGAGGGAAAAGAGGCCCAAAACTCCAAATCCTGGAAACACAGTTTTTCCCGGAATAAAGATATCTTCCAAGGGCCCAATAACCGAGAGAAATACTCAAGTCTACCCATAGCACTCGGGACCAAGGTCAAGGAACAGAGGGGAGGCTACCTGCCAAGGCCCAGCCCAGGTGGGGCCAGCCACAGGTCGGCCGACCCCCCCCCCCCTAGCTGGGTCGGCCGACCCCCCATAAAGCCCATTGAGGCTCACTCTTCTATGGCGGTTCGCAACCGACGTTGCAATGTCAGTTCCCCCTGCAATCAATGATACCACCTCGCGGAACCGACTCAATTCCACCGACCTTGGAGGCTATATAATAAGGGGTACCCCCCTCCTCTCAAGAGACAACATAACACAAGACAACACACATTGACACCAAGAGGAATCCATTCTCTAGCATTAGACTAGTCTCTAGGCTGTAGAGGAGTAGAGGGGAGAGTTTGGTAGAGGAGAGGGCTGTCCTCCCTTTGTGAGAACTTAGCCCAATCTTGTATCTTGAGGATACTTGCTAATAATATATTGTTCATCGTTCGTTCTTCGTTCGTTCGTCGTTCGTTCATCGTTCGTCGTTCGTTCATCGCTCGTTCGTCGTTCATCATATATCAAGTAAGTATCAAGGTCCACCTCAATAGAATTACCTTCTTTATTCCGTATGACTTATGATTGTACTAGTATGATAGCCATGTGCTTTCTATGTGGTTGTTATCTAGTCATGATTGGTTGCTTCATGCTTGACATGTCTTTATTCATTCGTTTATGTCCTTACACTCGATTCATGCATGAAGTGGTGAGACATGCTCGGGCCCATGACTTGTTAATCCGTAGGGTTAGAGTTATGTGCGATATAGATCGTAGCTTGTTAATCCGCAGGGTTAGAGTTACGCATGTCTCACCCATTGACTTGATGATCCGTAGGGTCAGAGTCATGCATGTTCTAGCACTTGATCTGTTGATCCGTCGGGTCAGGATTAGGTGTACTCTTATTCCCGACTTGATGATCCGAAGGGTCAAAGTCCCGTGGGAATTGAGAGTACTGTTTAACAATGTGAGCGTGGTGCTTAGGTTGATAAACAGCTTTGAGTGTTTGGTTGTCTGCTTGAACAAGAGAAGGTCTGGCAGCGAGGACTTAATTGCCTTGCTGTCACGTGACCCTAGGACTGGCATAGGGACTTAATAGCCCTAGTGTCACGTGTCCTGGTAGAGGGTTGCCGGTAGGTGGTGACAGCCCTGCTGTGCCTAATCCTCTTTGTTCTACGGTAGATAGCCTTGATTGCCTGGTAGAAGGAATACCGGTAGGTGGTGACAGCCCTGCTGGTTACCCCCCTTGTTCCAGGTTGACATAGAGCTTAGACTTGTATGTGTTGCATGAGCAGGAATATAAGAAGTACATAAGGATCCATCTCGGCTCTCTTCTTAACCCCGCTTAGCCTAGGCTTAGTTCTAGTGTTAGATTGGATTGCTCTGGTTGTGTTGTCACACTACCCTACCATACTTTTATCCTTACCCCTGTTTAGACCTTGGTACATTATTAGTTATGTGATTATGAACTTTGCTATCTCGTAAACCACCGCCTTCCCTGTGGAAAATACGATACCCTTGAATACTCACGGGTGAAGTGCTACAACGGTATTCTCCGTGCGCTTGCGGATTTATCTGTGACCGTAAGAAATACCAACAAGCATTTCTGGCGCCGTTGCCGGGGAAGGCACTGGTTGAAGAGTCACTAGCATTGTTTATAATTATATTTCTTTTAATTACCACTGTCTAGATAGGTCTACCTTTGCTTTGTTTTCTCTTTATGTGAAAACAGGGTAGTGTACCTCTGGCATTGACCTATCGAGGCAATACACAGAAAATCAAGAAGTAATCTTGAGACGAACAGAACCGCGAGTCACCCATCCTCAAGAATACTCTCCACAGTCAAGCCAGCTACACCCGCACCATCAAGCTCAACACCAATGGGTCAAAAGCTTTCCCACGAATACTCCGCAGCTACATCCACACCATCAAGCTCAACGCCAATGGCTGAAAAGTTGTTCCAAGAATACTCCGCTGCCGTTGTTGACCGTATGGCACTTGGGCCACACGTCAGCACTGGAGACGGAAACTTCAGACCTAGAGCCAGCCAAATCTACATGGTGCAGGCCAATCCATTCCATGGAACGGCCAACGAGGACGCAAGCACCCATCTTCGAAAATTCCTGAAGGTTTGCAAAACTTTGTCCATCAAGGGAGTCAACCAAGATGTCATCCGACTTCGTCTATTTCCCTATTCTCTTGTGGGGGAAGTAAGACAATGGTTCTATGCCAACCCAAGTGTTGCGACTACTTGGGATGATTGCTCTGAAGCGTTCCTCGAGAAATACTCTCCAAGAGGCAAAGCCTATGCCCTTCATGTACAGACTCCAAACTTTTGGAGAGCACAAGAAGAATCCATTCCTAAAGCATGGGAGAAACTTCAAGATTATTTGACAACATGCCCTGATCGTGAATGGATGATTGGACAATATTGATCAATTTCTACCACGGGTTGACACAACCAGCTCGTGACTATCTTGATTCTCGTGCCGAGGGGAGCATCTTCTCACTTACCGCTGCGGAAGCAACAAAATTAGTTGAGAAGGTAGCTATCGGTGAAGGGTGGAGACCACACCCTCAACAGGAAGAGACGCCTTCCAACATCACCCTAAAAGGGAAGCACAAGGGGAGAAGGCTTCGCACAAGTGCTTTGAAAAGACAGCTACAACCCCAACACGAGAAGTTGTTTGCATCCTCATCTCCGGGATCAAGCACCAAGTCGCCAAGCTAAACGCAATGGAGAGAAGTCTTGCTCATTGGACTTAAAACGATGATGCCCTTGCCAAAGGTAAATTGGTAGTTACCTCATATTTGATTTCCATTTCCACATGCATATTTGAATTCCCTCAATTTCATTCATGCATTTCACTTGCATATTTGAATTCTCCCTCGACATGCATTTCCATTGTTTGCATGTTTGAATCTTTCCGACTTTTGTTTGGGATTTTTCAAACCACATTACATTTACAAAAATTTCTTTATTTTTGAAAATGAGTTTGAGGCAATCTTTTTTATGGAGAATGTTTTGAGCAAAATTTTGGAGGAATTTTTGGCACAACTCCCTCTGGCTTTCCAACACATAGCCATCATGAGGTTGTCAACCAAAATTGGACTTCATTTCATTATATTTGTTTCCAGAGTGCTTGGTGCCTTCACTTTTCATTCCACTCAAGCACTCTTTTCCAAAATTCTTACTCTTGCATTTCCCGAGAATTTTCATTGTTTGCCCCAAGTTCAAGAACAAGATCTCCTTGAAAAAAAAAATCTGAGAGAATAAATTTGGTAAAATTTAACTTGAGCCAACCTTTTGGAAAATGCTTTGAGCAAAAGTTTTGATGGAATTTTGGCACAGCCCCCTTGACTTTAAAGCATATAGCCATTGTGGGGCTGTTGACCAAGTTGAACTTCATTTCTTTTTATTTGGATGCAAGGGTGTTTGGATTCTTCAAATTCATCCCTTTCGTACTCAAGCACCCTTAAAACAAAATTCTTGCTCTCGCATTTCCCCAATTTTCCATGATGTTTTGTCTCAAGTTTAAGAAAAAGATTTTCTCTTTTCTTTGGTTCTCTTATTTGCATAGTTGGAGTCTTTCAAAAATAAACTTCTTCGATCTTCAGTCGTCTCCAACTCTTCTTTTTCTTTTTTTCGAAAATCATTCTCAAAGAGAGATAATTTTGAGACAAACCCTTTTGGCTTTTCGTCTCGAAGTTAAGAAAAAGATTTCCCTTTCTCTTCTTTTCTATTTGTTCAATAAATTGAGTTGCGATAAAAAAGACATCCTTGCAAAGGCAACCGACGGGAAATCCATTTGGTTTTCACTAACGTAACCCGTGCTCGAGTTCGCTTTTGTGTTCTTGCTCTTATGTGCAGCCAGGATAAAGGCCAAAAATCAGCTCATCAACACGTTGAAGAAGGCGACAAGTTCAAACACAAGTCACCCCCGACGTGACACATACTCGTCCCCCTCCATTGAGCTCATGCCTAATGTGAGAAGATTGGCATGAAGAGCCTCACGAAGATCCCATGGAGGAGGACCATGATGAAAACAACACGTCAAGACTCCTCTTCGACACCAACCTTGTCTTGGTGTGCGAAAAGAAGGTACAAGCCTACAACTTCAATTCGAAATCTCTGCACAACGAAGGTATGACCACATTCTTTGCTAATAATTGGAAGCCCAAGGGTGATATGGTTTTTGTTCGTGTGGATGAGTATGGCTCCCACCTACTTACCACATGATTTCCCATGCATCCTTGTAGTAGTTAGGCAATGGTACTACCCTTCGGTTCTTCCATAGGGAGTATCACCCTTCATGCACACATCCTTGCTTTCTACTAGGCTTTCATAAGCATTGCTTGTCAGACTTTGAGCCTACAACTCCTGATCTTCACAAGCATGCTCTTTGGCAATGAATCATATCCCTTCTTGTGCTTGATGCATGGTTGGCTTGCCATGACTTGTGTTCCTCAAAGCAATCATAGACATATCTGTATGAGGAATGAGCTTAGAATCCTCTTGCCATGGTTAACAATATCAAAATCCCTCCTATGCAATGCATGAATGGTTAGAACTTTCCAAGCAATTTGGACTTCTTGAGTGCACCTCGTTGTTTTCTCATATCATTCATGGAGTTGGGGCTTACATTGTTTCGAGTTTTCATATCACTAAGCCCCAAGTTGCTTTTAATCAACGAGGATTATCTTGCCCATGGTCACACTCAATCTTGGTCCACATGACTTGCTTGTGCCTTTCTTCCTCGGCTGTACAAATGAGGTCCGGTCATCTAACCCGGGACCTTGTTTGTATGTGCTCCGAGAGCTAACCATGCCTCTCCAAGTTGGATGAAGATTGCTTGCAGGAGTAGTGTTTCTGGCAGGATTCTCAAGAGCTGAATAAAAATTGCAGCCATGCGAGTGCCACCACCGTTGTGACACTTAGTGGCAGCAAAATATGGAAGACAAGATCGCCACTTCATAGCCACGCTGCTCAAAAACTCAAAATGACTGTACGCCCTACTACCACAACCACTTGGGGGTCAACACCAAAGCAAGGGCCGAGAGCAAAGAACAAGTGTGGGGGGAGGTTCCCTCCCCCCACAAAGGTAACTTATATCGCAACTTGTATCCTTTTTCTTCTACCTTGAAAATGTCAAAATAAAATAAAAATTATAAAACTATAATCAATAATTAATAAATAAGTAAGCTAGGTGCTTCTTCTCTCTTTTCTTTCATAAGGCACCTAGAGTTTAATTCAATAAATCTAGGCTCCCCGGTCTTTAACCCCGATAGAGTCCTCTTTGTCTTCGCTTTGTTTTTGTTTGTTTTGAATAAATAAAGCAGGTACAAGAACAAGTGTGGGGGGAGATCTCTTGAGTTCTTCATCACGCACACATTCGAGATCTCCCCCACCAACATGATGCACAACCTCGCACTGATCGACATGTAAAACAGTGGAGCCCTCGGGACAAGAAAACAAAGTTAGGTCGAACCTTTGGGTCAATCAAATATCTCATGGCCCTCTTGATCTCCACTTCATCCAAGGCGACGGTTTGCGCATCCTCTCTACTCCATCTCCCCAATTCATGAGTTAAAATAATCTTTTGAGTCAATCACTAAAATTTAACTCAAGAATAAAATGAACTTTGTTGTTCCCTCAACATACATGCTTCTAGTTGGTTGGCCTGCATACTCTTTATTCCTCGCATCATACACCTGTTGCTTGTGAACACCAATCTCATAGGAACCCTTGTTTATCTAAGTTGTTGGTGAATGTGATATGGTTGGATGAGATGAATCATGCTTCTTCTGCATAGAGTGCTTGGGAATTTATCTTGCAAAAATTTAAAATCTATAGCTCTATGCTCCTCGATGATCTTATATTCCTACCAAAGCCATATGTTGACTACATTGGAAAACCTACACACATATGCTGCTTGTCATTACATTGAGCTTTATCAAAATTGTGTGACCCTAGTGAGAAACTTGTCATACTCTCTTGATCAAGATCACGTACACTCCACCTCACATGCTGAACTTCTACACTGGAAGTTAAGCAATACCACCATCCATCCACCAAAATAAGTACTCCACAAAAGCATTGTTACCTTTCTCTCTCTCTAATTATCATTGGAGACATGGCTATGCAAAAGAAAGAATAATCCCTGCTCATACAAAAGTAGAGCATGATGAAAAAAAGAGAAGGGATAATGTTGAAAAAAAAAAAGAGAAAGAAAGAATCATAGCCATGTCCTCCTCAAACATTCAAAAAGAGAAAGAGAGAAGGAACGCAAAAAAGGAGTACAATTTCCACCACACCACCCTCATACACACTTGCACATCTTGATCAAGGTTGTATGACTTGCATTCTCCATGGATCCACCCTTTTGGTTCGGCAAAATATGTGATACAAGTATGCCTCTCTTTCATTCCCTACCAAGCTCCACATAAAGCCTTTTGTAGAAGTAGGATGAAAAGAGGCAAATCCAATGCCTTGGTAAGGAACCATACACATTGAGCGATTTGAGAGTGATCATTTGAGGTGTATGAGCTATGTTTTTACTTTGAAAATCTATCAAAAACCCAAGTTACTCAGCAGAGGGAGTTATGATGACTTGAATCAAGACCGTTCCATTCCTCAACCGCCCAAGATGACATGGTAGACACATCAAAAGTTCACGGGTACAGGTATGGCTTGGAATAACTTGTATGCTAGCATCATACCATTGGAAGTCGTATTTTATCTTAATCTTCCACCTTCACTCGAGGTCGAGCAAAGGCTCAAGTGTGGGGGTCTTGTTGACGGTCGTTACGGCACGATTTTGACCGTCAAATACCTGCACAAATGGAATCAAAGTAAACACCAAACATAGTGGTAGGAGTTTATTACTAACGATTTCCACGAGTGTTGGTGAATTTATGGGTGCAGGTGCAATCAAGATGAATCCTATACAAACCCGAGGGAAAAGAGGCCCAAAACTCCAAATCCTGGAAACACAGTTTTTCCCGGAATAAAGATATCTTCCAAGGGCCCAATAACCGAGAGAAATACTCAAGTCTACCCATAGCACTCGGGACCAAGGTCAAGGAACAGAGGGGAGGCTACCTGCCAAGGCCCAGCCCAGGTGGGGCCAGCCACAGGTCGGCCGACCCCCCCTAGCTGGGTCGGCCGACCCCCCATAAAGCCCATTGAGGCCCACTCTTCTATGGCGGTTCGCAACCGACGTTGCAATGTCAGTTCCCCCTGCAATCAATGATACCACCTTGCGGAACCGACTCAATTCCACCGACCTTGGAGGCTATATAATAAGGGGTACCCCCCTCCTCTCAAGAGACAACATAACACAAGACAACACACATTGACACCAAGAGGAATCCATTCTCTAGCATTAGACTAGTCTCTAGGCTGTAGAGGAGTAGAGGGGAGAGTTTGGTAGAGGAGAGGGCTGTCCTCCCTTTGTGAGGACCTAGCCCAATCTTGTATCTTGAGGATACTTGCTAATAATATATTGTTCATCGTTCGTTCTTCGTTCGTTCGTCGTTCGTTCATCGTTCGTCGTTCGTTCATCGCTCGTTCGTCGTTCATCGTATATCAAGTAAGTATCAAGGTCCACCTCAATAGAATTACCTTCTTTATTCCGTATGACTTATGATTGTACTAGTATGATAGCCATGTGCTTTCTATGTGGTTGTTATCTAGTCATGATTGGTTGCTTCATGCTTGACATGTCTTTATTCATTCGTTTATGTCCTTACACTCGATTCATGCATGAAGTGGTGAGACATGCTCGGGCCCATGACTTGTTAATCCGTAGGGTTAGAGTTATGTGCGATATATAGCTTGTTAATCCGTAGGGTTAGAGTTACGCATATCTCACCCATTGACTTGATGATCCGTAGGGTCAGAGTCATGCATGTTCTAGCACTTGATCTGTTGATCCGTCGGGTCAGGATTAGGTGTACTCTTATTCCCGACTTGATGATCCGAAGGGTCAAAGTCCCGTGGGAATTGAGAGTACTGTTTAACAATGTGAGCGTGGTACTTAGGTTGATAAACAGCTTTGAGTGTTTGGTTGTCTGCTTGAACAAGAGAAGGTCTGGCAGCGAGGACTTAATTGCCTTGCTGTCACGTGACCCTAGGACTGGCATAGGGACTTAATAGCCCTAGTGTCACGTGTCGTGGTAGAGGGTTGCCGGTAGGTGGTGACAGCCCTACTGTGCCTAATCCTCTTTGTTCTAAGGTAGATAGCCTTGATTGCCTGGTAGAAGGAATGCCGGTAGGTGGTGACAGCCCTACTGGTTAACCCCCCTTGTTCCAGGCTGACATAGAGCTTAGACTTGTATGTGTTGCATGAGCAGGAATATAAGAAGTACATAAGGACCCTTCTCGGCTCTCTTTTTAACCCCGCTTAGCCTAGGCTTAGTTCTAGTGTTAGATTGGATTGCTCTGGTTGTGTTGTCACACTATCCCTACCATATTATTATCCTTACCCCTGTTTAGACCTTGGTACATTATTAGTTATGTGATTATGAACTTTGCTATCTCGTAAAACCACCGCCTTCCCTGTGGAAAATACGATACCCTTGAATACTCACGGGTGAAGTGCTACAATGGTATTCTCCGTGCGCTTGCGGATTTATCTGTGACCGTAAGAAATACCAACAGTCGCGGCGAAGCTTTGGCGGGGTCGAGCTTGATCTGTGGTGGACTGGTGCAGCGGCGCTGCGAGCTTCAAGCTCGGGCGTCCATGGCGAGTTGTCCTCCGCGAAGCAGAACGAGGAAGGAAGCTAGGGATTGAACTGACGATTGGAGCAGGAGTGTGAGGGGTCGGAGTACCCGTTCCTATCCGCAGTCGAGCTCGGGGTGAGCTGGAGAGGAGTGAGCCTGCGTGGCACGCATGCGGGCTGTTGGCTGAGCAGAGGGAGAAGAAAGATTTGTTGCTGACGTGTGGGTCCCACTGATTTTTCCAATTTTGATTTAAATTTCTTTCTCCTTTGTAAATTCCAAATGAAGGTCAAAACAATTCAAATGAACTCCAATTTTTTTTTTCCTGTAGGTTCCTATCAATCTGTAATTCATATTTTTCAACTTAAATTAAGGTACATTGTTAGGAACTAAGATTTAAAATTCAAATAATTGGTTAAAATTTAAGATTGCTGCATTTATTTAAATGGGTTCCCAAATGCAACTGTTTCAGGGATTTTTAGGAGTTTTTTGTTCTACCAGAAACTGTTTGATAAATTTTTAATTACTTCTGTTGAAGCTCAAAATTGAAACTTCCTTTGTAACTTTCCTCCAAATTTGCCTTCTTTTAAATTTTTCATCATTTTTATTATGGAATTATTTAATCCCTTTGTACATTGGACTCCATTTATTGATTTAGCTGGGTAGAAAAATAAGAAATGAGACACCTGGGTGTCACAAAATATATGGAGGAATTCGCAGCCATTGAGGAAGCAGCAGCTGTTGAATTCTTGGAAGCATCACAACTCAACATTGAAGAAGCTAAATTCTTCACTGAAGATGAAGATCATTCACCTTATGTTTAGTTAAATATACAAGAAGAGGCTGCCCCAACACCTGTTGAGTTGAAGCCACTGCCACCAGGTCTCAAGTATAGCTTTTTCTTTGGAGATAAAAGTACCCCCGTCATCATCAGTGACAAGATCTCTAATACAGAAGAGAAGAAGCTAGTAGCCTTGCTGGAGAAATATCGATCAGTAATAGGTTACTTGCTAGCAGACCTCAAAGGGATCAGTCCACAGTTTTGTACACATAGAATCCCAATGGAATCTGATCACAAACCTGTCCGCGAGCACCAACAACATTTGAACAATGTCATGAGAGAAGTAGTAAGGAAAGAGATCTTGAAGCTACTCAAGGCAAGGATTATTTATCCAGTACGAGACAGTCAATGGGTCAGTCCCGTTCAGGTTGTGCCAAAGAAAGGAGGGATGACTGTTGTGCAAAATGAGAAAAATGAATTAATCCCTCAGCGCACAGTGACAGGGTGGCGAATGTGCATCGATTATTAAAGAAGGCAACAAGAAAGACCATTATCCTCTTCTCTCATTGATGAAATGCTCGAACGGTTGGCCAAGCACTCATTCTTCTGCTTCCTCGATGGTTACTCAGGATATCATCAAATTCCTATCCATCCTGACGACCAAGACAAGACAACCTTCACTTGTCCCTATGGCACATTGGCATATCGCAGGATGTCGTTCGAATTATGCAATGCACCGGCTTTCTTTCAAAGATGCATGATGGCTGTCTTCTCTAACTTGTCAAGAAAGTAATGGAGGTATTCATGGATGATTTCTCTGTCTATGGAGAGACATTCAACGGGTGCCTGCGAAACATAGAGAAAGTGCTACAAAGATGCAAGGAAGCCGATCTAGTCCTGAATTGGGAAAAATGCCAATTCATGGTCACTGAGGGATTGTCCTTAGGACACAAGGGTCTCTGCCAGAGGGATAGAAGTTGACAAGGCTAAAAATTGAAGTCATTGAGTCACTTCCACCCCCAAGGAATATTAAAGGGATCTGAAGTTTCCTGGGACAATGCCGGATTCTACAAGTGATTTATTAAAGATTTCTCCAAGAAAGCCAGACCTCTCACCAGTCTGCTAGCCAAGGATGCACCATTTGTCTTTGATGAGAGGTGTATGGAGGCATTTAATGAGCTCAAGCGAGCATTAATATCAGCCCCTATCATCCAACTCCAGATTGGAAGCTCCCATTTGAGATCACTGGTGATGCAAGCGACTATGCTGTTGGGGCAGTGTTGGGACAGACCAAGGATAAGAAGCATCATGCCATAACTTATGCAAGCAAGACTCTCACGGTCCACAACTCAATTTTCAACCACAGAGAGGGAGTTGCTAGCAGTAACTATCTATCATGGATAAGTTCAGGTCATATTTGGTGGGGCGCAAAAGTGATAGTTTATTCTGATCACGCTGCCCTCAAGTACCTGCTAACTAAGAAGATGCTAAGCCACGACTTATCCGATGGATTGTACTCCTTCAAGAATTTGACATAGAAATCAAAGACTGAAAAGGAGTAGAAAAAACACAGTGGCAGATCATCTCTCTCGGCTACAAGTTGAAGATCCTAATGAACTACCTATCAATGACTGCTTGAGAGATGAGATGTTACTTAAAGTAAACAAGCACCGACCCATGGTATGCAAATAGTCAACTATATGTTTGCAGGATACATACCACCAGGGGAGGACAAGAAGAAGCTCATCAGGGATAGCAGATACCATCTATGGGATGATCCTTATCTTTATAGAGTCTGCTCTGATGGTCTATAGAAGATGTGTGCCTACATGCGAAGCTACACAGATCATGACAGATGTCACTCTTCGTCATATGGGGGCCCTATGGGAGCATTCCCGCACCAATGCAAAAGTCTGGCAGAGTGGATTTTACTGGCCGACTATGTATGAAGATACAAAGAGTATGTGCGGAGATGCCTCGCTGCCAGAGACATGGGGAGGGATCAATGCCTGAGATGCAATGCCTCTTACAAACAATCTCCAAATTGATATCTCTTGATGTTGTGGGGCATTGACTTCATTGGACCCTTTCCAAAGTCAGAAAACTTTGAATACATCTTGTGGCAGTGGACTATGTCTTCAGTGGGTAGAAGCAATGCCACGCCGCAGTGCAGACTCCACCCACTCAAAGAGAAATGCTCCAAGAAACATCTTCCCAAGGTTTGGCACACCAAAGGATGATTATTAGCGATGGGGGTTCAAACTTCAGTGAAAATCCTTCAAGCAATGTTACAACAAATATGGAATTGAGCATAGAGTAGCAACTGCCTTTCACACACCAAAAACCAATGGTTCAAGCAGAAACTTCAAATAAACAAATCAAGAATATTCTCGCAAAAAGCCATTGATGAGATGGGGAAAGGTCCTGGAAAAACAAATTGCCTGAAGCATTATGGGCCACCAGAACAGCTTATAAAGACACCTATTGGCATGACCCCATACCAAATGGTATATGGGAAAACATGCCACCTTACCTGTTGAACTGGAGTTCAAAGCATATGTGGGCAATCCGAAAATGGAACATGGATTTAGGACCAAGCCCAAATCAAGCAGCAAAATTCAAATTGCCGAACCTGAAGAATGGAGGAAGGCAGGCATGACCATAGCTCCAAGCTATACAAGGAAAGAACTACAGAGATGGCACGGACAAGCGCATCCGAGAGAAGCACTTCGAGCCAAGAGATAAGATAACTCTTTTTAACTCACGCGTTAAATTGTTTGGCCATGGTAAAACGTCGTAGTAGATGGTCGGTCCTTACAACTGTTGGAGAAACTTCCCACACATGGGGCCGTCACTCTCCGAAGCGCGATGAAGGAAGCCTTTTAAGGTAAATGGGCCAACGGTTTAAAAGTGTTCCTAGAACCCTCCATGCCACTCTCGAGGAAATAGATGTCCTTGAAATTTCACTCACTAGGTTGAAAAAGAAAAATGATTGCATTCTACAGTCTAGCTCCTGACCCTAAAACCAGCCATTGTGTTTCTAATAAAAATATAAAATAAAAATACCTACATTGTTCACGTGGCGCAAGGGCACAGGAACAAAGGCAGTCTAACATATAATGGCGCGATTGTGTGAGGAAATAGAGCAGGGAAAAAGGGGAGGGACCCTACCGGCTGGCTCACAACCCCAGGCCGGCCCGGCTTTTGATCAAGCTCCAATCGGTCCATGTTTTCCTGTTCTAATTACCTTAACCCCTTGCTCTATTTCACACTTACCTGAACCTAATAAAGTTCTTTCATATCATCGGTTTTTAAGGCATTATGTTTCACTTTACTCTCTGCTTCACAAAAATAAAATTACGGATGCTCTTGTCTATTTTGTTGTGATATTCGGATATATGCATAAGTCTTGATTTCTTTCCTTCTCTTTATCCTCTTGGGAATCTAAATTTTCCTTTCACATGTTGTCACAAAAATTCATTTACAAAGCCGATTAGAGGCCCAGAACAAATATAGGTATGAACTCCTCAAAAGCCAATCTTTTCTGCTATGCAGTTCGGTTCAAGATTTAAATTGCTGCTTGAGGACAAAAAATGCACTCCTCAAAGTTTGGTCTGTATCATTTGCATGGGTTCTCGAAATGGCTTCCACTAGTATAGTTTTGCTTGGACTACAAAATTCAAAGCAAAAGTCACATCTTTCAAAGAGTTTTTGTTTGTCCCGTCATGTCCTTGCCCCCAAATAGCTTTGAAAACAGAGTCAAAAGGAAGCCACAAAAAGTTGCCTCACAACAGTGCGGGAAGCTATGCTCTCAAAAAGAAAAAAGGGAAAAAAAGAGAGAGAGAGTCCCCCCGATGGGTCCTATAAAAAAAGGGAGAAAAAAAAAAGAGGGAGGCACTATGGCCTGACTTCAGACAATTCACTTAGTGGGGCATGGGACATAGATTTCAAAACTTCTCTCAAAGAGTGATGTTGGCATTTTCTCCCCCTCCCACATGCCATCAAATTCTACTCTTGACTGAACGATGATGAGCTGTGCACATATTCTCTTAGAAATTCTTTCGTAGCCTTACCAAAATTCTGGCAAAAGAGATTGTGCTTACTCCCTCACCAAGCTGCCAATCACAAGGCCCTATTAGAGATAGGGATATGATATTTCTGTTGACGTTGGAGAAAGAACGAGGCTCTTTACCACCACCAACTGAAAGTAGTGACCTCATGTTATGGAATTTTGGAGCTGTCCACTAGAAGGAGGGAAAGTTTTGGGGGGTGAAGAACACGAGATGGGATTTTGAGTTTGAAAAAAGGACTCTTTGTTTATTGCTTATTTTCAGTTCTCTCCACTCTTGAAGGGGACACATGAGACTTTAAGCCACTTCCACATTAGTGAGGCCTGAAGTAATTGTTTGAATAACTTTGCCCTAAACTCCTTGATGATACCTTTTCTTTGGTTCAACAAAAATCTTTTTGCTCGGGACAAGCAAAGATTGATCTGGGGGGTTGTTGCGGGCTTATGACCAATTTATAAAAGCCATAAACCAAGAATAAAATATCTTCTG
>RWGY01000076.1:75124-113341 GCA_007726485.1 Eragrostis curvula
GCCACCTTGGAGTGGGAGTTGGGTTGGTGTCCTTGTTACCTGAAGAAGAATGAGAAGACTGCATCTTGAAGCTGGGTTCTTGCTTAGCCTTGTTGTCTGCAGAAGAGCATGAACTTTTGACCTAGGAGACAGCGTCGTGCTGGGCTTTCTGATCTGAAGAAGAATGCGCAGGAGACGGAGTCCCATTCAGAGAAGGGGGGCCTTTGCCGCAGGAGTAGCAGTGTGTTGGGGGATCGAAGGTCTTGGGAGGCTCGGCGTAGCCCTCCAACGAGTGTTGTGGTAGAAATCGGTCCTCGCGAAGCCCTCCTCAAGCCTTGATGCCTGGAGCTGAGCCTCACGAAGCCCAGTAGCCCTTCGGACGGTTCACCTTATGCCTGGCGAAGCCCTCCTGAAGGGTTAGCGTTCAGTAAACTTACGTAGTGCTTTACCCGAAGCCCTCGATCGCCCGCGATGCTGGGCGAAGGGTTGAAGCACGACAGATAATTGTGGACGGAGTAAATGATGTCTCTTTGGCTCGGCTCGTGGCCCAAAAACAGATGTCATTACAGGAGCCCTTCCCTCTATAATTATAGGGGGAGGAGACTTCAATATTACAAGTTCCCTTCGCTTCTTGTCGCAATACCTTCGCTACGCGCTCAACTCTCTTCGCCTGAATCAGATGGCCTTCGACGTGGTTCCGGAGGCCTTGGGTTCGTCCTTGTCATGTTGTCTGTTCCTGGTTCTTCGTTATTCTTGCGTTGCCTGTCTCTTCAACATTAGTAGTCGCAGCTATTTCCCCAACATTAGCCCTCAACTGTTCGAAAGAACTAGCGAAGGTATGTCTTGAGACAGTTACCCTTGGCTGCGACGTTGTTTCTCATCTTTTTTCTTCTTGCCTGGTTACTTTAATCATTTTATTTTTTTGCGTTTATGTCCTTGCTTTATTCATTTTTATTTCTCCATCCATGTCCTCCCTTGGTCTTTAAATTGCGGTCGCTTTCACCTTCATCTTTCATCTCTCGTTTTTACTACCAAGCCTTCTTTTGCTGACGTCTCTTCTTCGAAGGTACTTGCCTTTAATTCCGATGGCCCGGCGGAAGTCAATAGCATTGCCTAGGGGTTTCAATTCCCTTGCGCGAATTACTCTTTCACGAGGTTCATTCATACCACTCATGACAAGGGTAATTTGAAGCACTACTCCGAATCTGGTCTTCTTGATATTAATTTGTATCGACTCCCCTTCTCTGGTCCTGATCAGGAGCCTAACAACCTTCTGAAGCCTAAACCAGATGAAGTTGTAGTTTTCTCATCTTTTTTGGATGCTGGGTTATCTTTTCCTTTCTCGTGCTTTCTTTCCCGAGTTCTCTCCTTGTATCACTTGCAACTTCATCATCTTACGCCGATTGCGGTGGCTACAATTTCTGCCTTCGCTTGGGCTTGCATGAGCGAAGGTGTTAATCCTCACTCTCAAGCTTTTTACCGTGTGTACAAGGCTCGTCAAACTCCTGTTTATGATCATCAACATCATACTAGCCCATCCTCCGGTGTTGTTGATTTTGTGGCCAGGGAAGGGTTCTAGACTCCGCTCCCCAGTTTTAATCCACCACCTTTTCGTGAGTGGGCGAAAGATTGGTTTTATTATCGCGCTGCTGAAAGGATCGTGAAGTGGAGTGGAAATTCATGATGTTCTTCACTTGAGTGTAGTATGACATGGCAATGTAGATAGCATCTTCAAGTGATAGTATACTCAAATCACCTCCAACATCTTCATAGATAAGAACTCTCACATTCAAAGGGACAAGAGCACTAATCTTATTGATGATTTTCATCTTGAGGTCTTCAATCTTCTCTCTTCCTTCAAAGGAGTCAATTCTTGCGGCTAGAATTCTCAACCTCAAGAGTGCATCAAGCAAAGATTCATTGTGATCTCTATGGAACTCCTCAAGGTCATGAAGAAGATGATAGTATGGAGATTCCACCTTCCAAGATTCATTCTCTCTATAGTAGTCAATGTATGGTGATGGGAGATCCAAATTATCACTTTCCACACAATCTAGAGGTGAGGGAGAGTCTTCAAAACCACTAGAATATGCATCATCACAAAAATACACCGGAATCTTCTCCTCTTCTTCTTCATTTTCCAATGGTTGAAAGGCTTCGGACAACTTAGCATGAGCTTGTCTTCTTGTGATCACAACAATGACTTCTTGAATTGAATCATGAGTGAGGTCATAGTCATCAAACTTCACAAACTCCCCATACTTCTCTTTGGGTAGACCACCTACAAACCTCCTCATAGCTTCGGGCTTCTCAATCTTCCAAAGGCCACTAGTATTGATCTTCTTGACAAGGTCATCAACTCGGAGAGCGAATTCCACTAGATCTTCCCATGGCTTCATAGAGACATTCTCCAACTCATTGCAAAGCTTCACATAACCAATCTCCTCATCCTTCTTGGAGGAACCTTCACCTTCATGAGCTTGAGAAAGATGTAATGAGATGCTTGCTTGATTTTCATCCACTTGCATGCTTGCTTGACCATTTCGATGAGCCATCTCCATATCAATGATAGTCCTCACTACATCATCATATGGCATCTTGGCAAAATCATCCAACTTGAAGAACGGAACAAATCCAACTCGAGCACAAGGTAAACTCCTCAACAATTTCTTCACCAACTTCTTGTGGTCAAGATAGTGATAGTTCCGAGTCACGATCCTCCTAGCAAGCAAATACAAGCGACAAGCAAAATCAGCAATATCCTCATTATGACCAAGAGAAGCAAGCTCAAACTCATCAATAAGTTCATAATAGGTATTATCACTGAAGCACTCATCGGAAGGCTCAATCAATGAAATATCGGCGAAAGTGCTAGGATCATCATCCATAGTGTTAGCCATTAATCCGATCACACTCACGGTCACAACTCGAGGCGGTAAAGCCTACAAATGAGCACTTGGCTCTGATATCACTTGAAAGGATCGTGCGACCGAGAGGGGGGGTGAATCGGTGCACACTATCGATTTTTCTCCTATCACAAAAGCCCACTCAACTCCTAGCAAGTAGTTCTAGTGTATGTAAAGAGGCACACTAAGGAGAGTCCTTAACCTAGTGAACTATTATAAGCAAGGAACTAACAACAAGAGAGTAAGCTAGTTCACTAGATAAGAGCAAACCCAAGTTACACTACAAGCTAGACAAGCACAAGGTGCTAGAGGATCTACTAGATCAAGCACACTAAGTAGAGTCCTTAGATCATCTAGCAACCAAGATATACAAGAGCAACACAAGCAAGCATGTATGATAGAGACAACTAGAGAGCGATACGAATAGGCCAAGGATAACAACTAGAGCAACAAGTAAACAAGGCAATCTCAAGTACTACTAGCAAGTATAGTAAAGGCGGTAAGTAAGTGCAAGTAGTAAAGAGAGAGGGATGGAAATGCTCATGATGTATCCTGTGGTATCGGGAGGATGGCGCCTCCCCCTAGTCCACGTTGGGTCACTCCCGCCAGAGTCTCGACCCGTCCCTCCGCTCGATGGCGATCCCCTCTAGAGCATTCTTCACCCTCCGAGTGAAGACGCGGGCACATCCCGTCGGCAACTCCGGATACTCCTCCGAGGGTAAGGATCCGCACGTGATGCGGTCCAAAGGGCGCTCTCTCCTTATTGCTTCTTTCGGACGGGAAGCACGAAGACCGTATACAAACTTGTAGAGGCTTCCACAATCTTTGGCAAGCTCTCTATCAACGCCTAACCGGTCTAGGCCTTGCCATAGACCAAGAGTAACAGCTCTAGTTGATCCTCTCAAGCACTCACTAGCCTAGAGATCAAGGATGCACATGGTGTCACTCTTCTCAAGCACTTGGATCACTCAAATCCCTCATAGTGCTTCTTCTCCCTTTACTTGGCTTCTTGACAGCACCTCCACACCTTTGGACTGACCAAGAGCACCTCAAAGAGGCAAACAACCAGCTATTTATAGCCTCAAAGCATCCAACTAGCCATTGCACAAAAGTACCCAGTCGCAGTGGTGACCGTACCAAGCACCGTACCGTCCGGTCTCCATAGCACCGTACGGTCTGGTCTCCACCTGAGAGCTGTCCAGAGACTTTCTCTTCTCTGTTCCACCGAAGCCAATGCAGACCGTACCATACGATCCTGATGACCGTACCATACGGTCTCCTTTCCAGTCTTCCAATCAGAAACTTCCATCTTTCTGTAACTTCATCCTCTGTAGACCGTACCATACGGTCCACCCACCGTACCATACGATCCAAGGTACGGTCTCCATCTTCCTGACTTCCAGAGACTGCACCCTCTCTGTAACTTCATCTTCTGTAGACCGTACCATACGGTCCCTGCACCGTACCATACGATCCATGGTACGGTCTCTATCTTCCTTCTTCCAGAAACTCTGTCTTCTCTGGCTGTAGCTTCAACATAGACCGTATCATACGGTCTTTACCACCGTACCATACGGTCTCTATTCATCTGACTTCGAGCGACTTCACCTTCTCTGTAACGAACTCCAATGGAGATCGTACCATACGGTCTATACCACCGTACCATACGGTCTCTTCCCTTCCTGATTCCAGAACCCATGTCTTCTCTGTCTGGATCTCCAATAGAGGCCGTACCATACGGTCTCCTTGACCGTACTGTACGATCTACTTCGCAGAAGCTGAAACTTGATCCTTTCTCCGATACTCGCTTCCAACTTCTTCTTCCTTGGTTGCTGCACTCTTCCTCTGCAACCCTAGTGCCTGAGAAAACACACCATGCATCCAAGATCTCTACACTAGTGTTTACCGAAGAGTACCAACTCGAACCCTCTTGATAGTCCGGTGTTTCCTATGGACTCGAGCCTACATCTACACCAAGTCAACACTTGCTTGGGTCTAGCATGTCCTTAGCCTTGATCCATCTCCTCGACCGCGACCTTCGTCAAGTCCGTCCTTGAGTTGGTGAGGCAACCAATCATCCTTGTCTTGGAGTTTTGGGTTGGTTGTTGTTGCACTCCTTTCCGTGTGACCTAGTGGATAAGATACTTAAGGCACACATTAGGCACATGCATGGTTCTCATCCATTCACCAAAACATTCATACCTTTGGGGTTTCCATGCTCCAATGGTCATGAAGCTTACAGCTGCGTCCTTCGGGCTCAGGACTGGCAGGGCTCTCGATATACGTATTGTTAACGATTTGGAGCCCTTCATGAATATGGGGGTTTCCCAATCTCTTGATGCTTTTCTGAGGGTTAGTGAAAGGATGACCCTTCAGGAAATTTTAGAAGAATGCTTCGCTGCTGATGTTCTCCCACTCGCTCGAGATGTCTGGCGTCCTCCTTCTTTCTTGTCGAAAAATGTACTTGGCTTAAAAGTGCCATCTTTTTCCTCGAACCCAGGACCTCGTATGGCTTCTCCTTACTCGTGTGGAATTGGTTTCATGTTCTTTTCTTTTTTTTCCCTTCTTCTTCTTTTTTTTTTTTTTTGAAAAGTCAAGCTTCGCTTTCACTAATTTCTTCTTGCTTTCTGCATGCTTTACCCTTTGGTCGGCTCAAGACCGAGTGACTTCTTTCCTTGGAGAATTTTCTCAGAAAGAATGGGTTGAGCGATCCCGAAGGGGGATTGGTCGAAGGATAAAAAGGGTTTATCAAGGCTTGGGTATCTTTCAGTCTGAGCGCTCTTGTCCCGAAGATCCTAATTCTGAAGACGAAGGCACTCACGGGCTTATTGCGAGTGGACCTCCTTATTTCAGTGCTTCGCCTTGCTCGACTATTGAAATGGATCCTTCTGTCCGTGTTGAGACGCCAGAGGTTCATTCTGCTCCGAGGGATGCTGAGATCCCTTCGCCAGCCAGAGGTTGTCTTTTGACTCCTTCGTATTCTATGATCTTTGAAGAGCCTTCGCCTGCCATTGTTTCGAATTCAGTTTCTTCGGCCGAAGATACTGTTGCTTGTCAAGATGCTCATGCTCTTATGCCTTCGACGGATTTATATAGCTTCTCATTTGCTAATTTTGGTTTGTCAGTTGATGCTAATACTGGGGAGATGTTGACTCTGAAAATACTTGTGGAACCCCCTTCGCAGGTTCTTTGGCCTCTTGTTCTGGGGTGAAAGGTGTTTTCTCCTTGCCAAAGAAGGTTTCGTTCTTTGACCTTCTTGGCAAGTGCAAGTTTGGTGAAATTATGGCGACAGATGCCATTCCCAGTGAAGGTGTTGCTTCTGCAATGCCTTCGGTTGACCCTCAATCTTCTTCCCGGTCTCTTGACCTGGTTGACCAATCTCGTGGTATATCCTCCTCCACTTTTTAGGGGAATTTTTAGTTTCCTTCGTAACTTACATTTTGTTCTTTTTCTTCTTCGTTAGGACCTTCGAATCCTGATTCTGGAGAAGTGGACTCTCGGGCCATCTTGTCTTCTCTTAAAGATGATCTTCGAAGCGTGGAGCCTCTTAGCTCTATCGCTCAAAAGCTTCGGCTTCCGAAAGTGGAGCTTGATCTCTCCAATCTTTCTTTGGAAGTTCTCCTTCGCTCCTTGATTGCTCATCAAGTCAAGGTTAGGCCGGAGGTTCTACTGTCTCTTTTGTGTTTTGCCTTCGAGTGCTTTCTTGTTCTTATTATCTTCTGCCTTTGCTTCTGCAGTCTCTTTCACTTACTCAGGCTTGTGCTCGTCTACACCTGCCTTCGGAAGCTTCAGGATATCTTTTCTCAAAGCTTCTCTTGCTAGGGCAGATGGAGCATTAAAGGCTTCATCCTCTACTGTCTCGAGGCAACACGTGAATCCTATTCTCAAAGCAACACGTGAATCCTATTCTCGTCTAATGGAAAGGATCTACACCATACTAAGGATAGGCCGGAAAAATCACCACTCAAACTATAGAGACAAGGCAAACAACAATCAACACATCCAATATGTCAAAAGCGAATGATTAGGGTGCACGATATGGTGGCCAGCCATCCGTCACTCAATCATTTGCTTTGAATATGGATGGTTGGGTCATAACCACAACATTCACGCAACCTCACTAGCAATACAGATAAGGCACCGTGGGGGCCCTCCACTAAATCTACCTGCATTGCCTAATTACTCTTACTGTATAGGCTTTCAAACACTTTTCACTTGCATGACAATAAAACTATCGAGTAGATTGCTCCAAGCATTATGGGAAAAGGAACAAGCATATGCATATACAAGAAAAAAATCATAAAGCTAATTTGTTTATAGACAACAATAGGAAAATTGCACCACATTAAAAAATTGCAAAACAGACAACCAAAGAAAATATTATGTCCAAACATAGACCCATACCCTTCCTATATGTGCATGTGTGTGTCAATTTAAGCCTTATTTAATATAGAATCTGAAACCTAGGCTCTGATAACCAACTATAACACCCTGGAATCCACAATCACCCCGGGATGCTACTAAAAACCAACACAAACAGCGTCTACCGAAAATATAGAAATTTCGGCAGCATCTCCTTTGAAAATGTAAGCAACGCGGAAGCAGAACATGTATAAATAGATAAATCACTAAGGCTTCACACTAGCAGTCAAATAACCATAGCAAGAATGAAAGAATATAGACTTTAAGTCAACCACCACTCCATAACTAAAAGAATAGACTCCGACAATAAGAACCAAACATTCTTTACTACTAAGCATAATGCAAAACTCTAAGTAAAGTGAAGTGAATGACGTGCAGCTACTCCCCATCCCACCATGCCACTCATCAAGTACCTGGAAAGATTTAAGCAAGGGTGAGATGAAACATCTCAGCAAGCAAATTGTTTTGACAAGCTATTTAAACCACAAGTTGAATTAAACAACGATTTAAGGTAGTCCACATATAATCAGACCTCAATATAAAAGAAATATATACCTCTATGAACCACAAATAGCTTCTCCACAATTAATAATTAAACAATTCAAGATAGTATATAATTCATACTTCCTTTCCACAATAACATGTACATGTTATAACTTCAATGCATGCATATGAATGCAATGCCATGACCACTTTTACATCGCATCTCTCCTTGGGAACGTACGATGCGTACCGGTACGGTCGCAACCATAGGTTCGCGACATAACTTCAATGCAAAATGATATGCTCATGATATGCCACATGCATAGAACTTGTATAACGACAAAGATATAGCATTAAGCAAAACCTCATGTAAATAGCCATAGAGCAAGATATAACCAAAATGATCAGATTAGCATTTAAGTGGCTATGATTCTGAATATTAAGGTGTAGGTGATGAAAATAACAAGACAAAACCGTAGCAAACCACTGCTACATTTACTTGCCTCCAACGATGACAACCAATAGGCTTCAAGTGCGATATGAAGGAGTACCACCTATTCACATTCACAACTCCGTACATAGCTCAAAGCAAAGCATAATTACTGAATATAAAACGTCTATTGGCGATGCTTAATGATCACTTTTTACCGCCAACACCAGCTTATAAAAGCCATAAACCAAGAATAATACGAAGGAAATCACCACAAAACTATAAAAAGGGAGTGATTTGGTCATGAAGATAAATTATCCAAATATTATATTTGACCTCACCATGGAAAATCCCTCTCCAAGATAGCCAAAATGGACTTTTGGTTTGCCCAATTCGGAGATCAGGAGCAGAAGTTATGGGCCGCAGAAGATTTGACGAAAACCAGAAATTGTCTGGCCGGCCGGCCGGCCTACTTCTGTCTCTGTTGGGTCCGAGCTTCCTCCAGTGGGCTACAAACATCCCAAACCATCAAGCCCAAGTGCTAATTAGGTGGATGAACAACCAACATACAGAAAGTGGGCTTTTGGGCCTAAACTTGACGGTTACTCCACTTCTGCCGCCCCCAGCAAGTCACCGACCTTCGAACCGACACCAGGGATCAATCCTAGACGTCCACGCGGAAGGCGGTGGCCAACCGCCACAATCAATGGCCGGCCGGCCTGACATGTGCGATGGTTTGGGATGGCCGCCACAATTTAGGGTTTAACGAGCTTAAGCGAGCGTTAATATCTGCCCCCATCATCCAACCTCCAGATTGGAAGCTCCCATTCGAGATCATGTGCGATGCAAGCGACTATGCCATTGGGATAGTGTTGGGACAGACCAAGGATAAGAAGCATTATGCCATAGCTTATGCAAGCAAGACTCTCACGGGGCCACAACTCAATTATTCAACCACAGAGAAGGAGTTGCTAGCAGTAATCTATGCCATGGATAAGTTCAGGTCATATCTGGTGGGCCCAAAAGTGATAGTTTATTCTGACCACGCTGCCCTCAAGTACCTGCTAACTAAGAAAGATGCTAAGCCATGACTTGTCCGATGGATTCTACTCCTCCAAGAATTTGACATAGAAATCAGAGGCCGAAAAGGAGTAGAAAACACAGTGGCAGATCACCTCTCTCGGCTACAAGTTGAAGATCTTAATGAACTACCTATCGACGACTCCTTGAGAGATGAGATGTTACTTAAAGTAACAAGCACCAACCCATGGTATGCAAATATCATCAACTATATCGTTGGAGGATACATACCACCAGGGGAGGACAAGAAGAAGCTCATCAGGGATAGCAGATACCATCTATGGGATGATCCTTATCTATATAGAGTCTGCTCTGATGGCCTACTTAGAAGATGTGTGCCCACCAGCGAGGCTATGCAGATCATTGACAGATGTCACTCTTTGCCATATGGGGGCCACTATGGAGCATTCCGCACTAATGCAAAAGTCTGGCAAAGTGGATTTTACTGGCCGACTATGTATGAAGATACCAAAGAGTATGTGTGGAGATGTCCTCGCTGCCAGAGACACGGAGGGATCAATGCCCGAGATGCAACGCCCCTTACAAATAATCTCCAAATTGATATTTTTGATGTATGGGGCATTGACTTCATGGGACCTTTTCCAAAGTCAGAAAACTATGAATACATCTTACTGGCAGTGGATTATGTCTCAAAGTGGGTAGAAGCAATACCATGCCGCAATGCAGACTCCACCCACTCAAAGAGAATGCTCCAAGAACACATCTTCCCAAGGTTCGGCACACCAAGGGTGATTATTAGCGATGGGGGTTCACACTTCATTGATAAATCCTTCAAGGCAATGCTACACAAATATGGAATTGAGCATAGAGTAGCAACCGCCTATCACCCACAAACCAATGGTCAAGCAGAGACGTCGAATAAACAAATCAAGAATATCCTGCAAAAGACCGTTGATGAGATGGGAAAGACCTGGAAAAGCAAATTGCATGAAGCATTTTGGGCTTATAGGACAGCTTATAAGACACCCATTGGCATGACCCCATACCAAATGGTATATGGGAAAACATGCAACCTACCTGTCGAACTGGAGTTCAAGGCATATTGGGCAATCCGGAAATGGAACATGGATTTAGATCAAGCCCAAATCAAGCGGCAAATTCAAATTGCCGAGCTTGAAGAATGGAGGGAGAAGGCGTACCATAGCTCCAAGTTGTATAAGGAAAGAACTAAGAGATGGCACGACAAGCGCATCCGAGAAAAGCACTTCTCGCCAGGAGATAAGATACTACTTTATAACTCTCGCGCTAAACTTTTTGGCCTTGGTAAGCTTCGGAGTAGATGGGATGGCCCTTACACTGTTGTGGAAGCTTCCACACATGGGGCTGTCACTCTCCAGAGCGATGATGGAAGCCTTTTTAAGGTAACTGGCCAACCTCCATGCCTACTCTCGAGGAAGTAGATGTCCTCGAATTTACTCACTGTTAAAAAGGTATCTGCATCTACGGTCTAGCTCCGACCCTAAACCAGCATTGTTTCCCTTTATCCTACCTTTTTATTTTTTTATTTTCTCTAATAAAAGTAAAATAAAATACCTACATGTTAATGTGAGTGCTCTATTAAATTGTGTGTTGGTTTATGTGGGCAACCACATAAACCAACCTTTTACGCTCACGTTTGCCCAAGTGTGCAGGAACAAAGCAGTCTACATATAATGGCGCACTGTCGTGAGGAAACAGAGAGGGAACAAGAGGGGGACCCCACCGGCTGGCTCACACCCCAGGCCGGTCGGCTTTGATCAAGCTCCAACCAGGTCCAGGTTTTCCTGTTATCATTACCTTAACCCCTTGCTCTGTTTCACATACCCTGAAAACAAAACAAAATTGTTTCCGAAGATGAACCTAATAAAGTTCTTTCATATCATCGGTTTTATGGCATTTTTGTTTCACTAATACTCCTTGCTCACAAAAATAAAATTAAGGATGCTCTTGTCTATTTTGTTGTGAGATTCGATATATGCATAAGTCTTGATTTATTTCTTCTCTTGATCCTCTTGGGAATCTAAATTTTCCTTTGGACTTGTTGTCACAAAATTCATTTGTGAAAGCCTATTAGAGCCCATAACAAATATAGGTATGAACTCCTCAAAAGCCAATCTTTCTGCTATGAGTTCGGTTAAGATTTAATTCTCTAGAGAAAAAATGCACTCCTCAAAGTTCAGTCTTTATCCTTCGCGTGTGTTATCGAATGATTCCACTAGATAATTTGCTTGACTCAAAACTCAAGCGAATTCTTCATCTCCAAAGAGTTTTTGTCCCTATGTCCATGCCCCCAGAAGCATGAAAGAAAATCAAAGGGGTCGCAAAAGTTGCCTCACAAATCGCGGGTACTCTAAAAAAAAAAAAAAGAGACAGAAAGAAAGAAAGAGAGAGAGTTCCCCCGATGTCCAAAAAAAAAAAAAAGAGAGAGGCACTATGGCTGACTTCAAAATTCAAAGTGGGCATGACATAGATCAAAATTCTCCCAAAGTGTGAGTTCATTTTCTCCCCCACCACATGCATCAATTCTACTCTTGACTGAACAATGAGGTTGTGCAATATTCTCCTTAGAATTCTTTCTTAGCCTTACAAAATTCTGCAATAAGATTGTGCTCTCCCTACCAAGCTCCAATTACAAGCCTATTAGAGATAGCGATGATATCTTTTGAGTGGAGAAAGGCTCTATCACCACATTGAGTGACTCATGTTATGAATTTTGTGATACAAGAAAGGAGGGAAGTTTTTGAAACCCGAGGGATTTTTGAGTTTGAAAGAATATTTGATTGTTGCTATTCAGTCTCTCAACTCTTGAAGACAGTGAGCTTTAGCCACTTCCACATAGTGAGCCTGAAGCAATTGTTGAAATAACTTTGCCATAACTCCATGATGATATCTTTTCTTTGGTTCAATCTTTTTGCTCGGGACGAGCAAAGATCTAAATCTGGGGGGTTGTTGGCGGTGCTTAATGACCACTTTTTACTGCCAACACCAGCTTATAAAAGCCATAAACCAAGAATAAAATGAATACTTTTTATGGACTAATGGTTTTCCACGAGTTTTGGTGATATTTTGCTTGCAGGAACATAATACGAAGGAAATCACCACAAAACTATAAAAAGGGAGTGATTTGGTCATGAAGATAAATTATCCAAATATTATTTTTGACCTCACCAAGGAAAAGCCCTCTCCGAGATAGCCAAAATGGACTTTTGGTTTGCCCAATTCGGAGACCAGGAGCAGAAGTTATGGGCCGGAGAAAACTTGACGAAAACCAAAAATTGTCTGGCCGGCCGGCCCCACCACTAGGACGGCCGGCCTACTTCTATCTCCGTTGGGTCCGAGCTTCCTCAAGTGGGCTACAAACATCCCAAACCGTCAAGCCCAAGTGCCAATTAGGTGGATGAACAACCGACATACAGAAAGTGGGCTTTTGGGCCTAAACTTGACGGCTACTCCACTTCTGCCGCCCCCAGCAAGTCACCGACCTTCGAACCGACACCAGGGATCAATCCTAGATGTCCACGCGGAAGGCGGTGGCCAACCGCCACAATCAATGGCCGGTCGGCCCCCCTACTAGGCCGGCCGGCCTGACTTGGCGGGCCCGGCACTCCATCTTCGGCTATAAGAACCCCCCGGTCCTGATGGTCCTATAAATACCCCTTTTGGGCTCCAGAACAACTCGCACCTTGAGATACACAAGTTTAGATTCATTCCAGCGTAGCGAAGGTCTGTCGAGCGGTTAGGAGTAGTGAGTGAGTGAGGGCGGAGGAAGGGCGGAAGCTCCGGAGATGCCGGACCTCTTCTTCTTCGGCGCCTCGGGTATGTACTCCGCCTGGGAGTAGTCCCCCTAGTATTCCAGGCCGGGTAACATGTAAGGATATTATTTATTGAGCAATTAAGTAAGGTATTCTTCTTTATCATTTATGGGATTTAGGTGTGTAGTAAGTATTTCTTATTTACTACATGTGCTAGCTCTAGGGATGCATGCTAGTTGCTAGTATTAATGACAGGTGTAAACGTGGTGTTTATACTTTGAGTTATCCTGAATTGCCCGCAACCCCACGGGATGATGTGGTAGCCGCGAGTGCAGGTGACAGCTGTACCGGTCTCTGTAGTCCACCACGTTCGGGTTGAATGTGTAGGGCCTAGACGCGGTCCGTCAGTTAGATGCATTGAACCTAGTTACCGGGTTGCGTACAGCTAGCGGCGGCCGTGCCCCGAAGTAGATGATATAGACAGAACCTTATCGCATTGCTCAGTTATTTAATACCTTGCATTAGATTACCCGGCCAGAGGACTATCACTTTTACTGCATTAATTATCTGCTTAGTGTGCCACTGTTTACGGATATTCTACATAGATCTTGAGTATTAGTACACTGTTCATTCCCTGTGGATTCGATACCTTAGGAATACTCCTGGGTGAAAGCTACATCGGTATCCGTACGCTTGCGGATTAATTTCTGTTAGGCCTTAGAACTGCCAACAACGTCCTATATCGGAACCCCACCCACAATCAAAAGAACCACATAGAAACAATCATCCAACAAAACAGCACTGCTTCTCTTTTTCGTATCTTTTTCATACAACAGATAACATAGCAAATAAATACATTTTTGGGAACTACAGGACAAGGGCTACAACTTTTGTGTTCATCACATAATTTAATTTCGACATTTACTGATGGTAACTGGGCTCACAATGTGACAGACAAACTCTGTCGACAGCTATCTGGCTGGCAACTTTGAAAAACAATATCTCCCCAAAAACTGATCCAAACTTGGAGTTTAAGCACTCTATAGAAAGATAACACAAATCTCTACAATAACTCAATGTAACTTTAAGTAAAATTCAGCCTTTAAAAACCCTTAAAACGATGCCAAAAACTGACCCTTGTTTTCAGACTGAGCTAACAGGATCAGTGCCAACTTCGAAAATCCATAGCTCCCACCACATTCATCCATATTAAGAGTATAAATACTCTATGGAAAGATTTAACAAATTTCTACAAATTCATATTCTGCACCTCCAGAGATTGGACCCTTAAGATCACTAAACCGGCATGCAAAAACTGAAAGTCGTCTCTGAAACTATACAGATTTTTCAGTCATGACAGTAAAACTTCAGAAGTGTATAACTCCGGCTATACTCAACGAAATAAAGCAAATAAATATTCATTGGAAAGATCTTGAGACCCTCTACAACTTCTCTGATAGCATGATGTTCCAATTCGTACTGGAAGAACCCCAAAACTATGTCGAACTACGACTGCATTCAATATGGGAACAGAGTTGAAGGACAGCTCGCAAACCAATCTTCAGAAAGCCATATCTCCATATATACTCAACGAAACAAGGCGCATAAATATGCGTTGGAAAGATGTTGGAAAGATCTAAAGCTTTTCTCATACCAAGATTTTCAGAATAGGACGCTAACTAAGGACCCCAAAACCTGGATCAAACCTACTGTGCGCAGAGAACAAACTAGGAAACAGAATTCCCATCGACCAAACTACCCTTTACACGGGTTTCAACGTCTACTGCTTAAACTAATCCAGCATTGACGGGAAAAGCAGAGAGAAGAATTATTCAATACCTAGGACTGGTCAGGAAACCCACGCCCTCCCTGATTTTGCTACAGCCTCTAGCTGACCTGTTACGGAGCAGCAAAAAAAGGATCAACGGGAGGAGGAGAAGGGCAGGGATTAAACTACAGCAACTCGTTTTCTCAAAGAGATGGGAATTTCGAACTTGATGGAAACCTGCTTCCCTGCACGCCACCACTGCAGCAACGAACGAGAAGGGCAGCGCCGCCTCTGTTTCCTTTCCTCGATGGTGGATACGGTAGCAACGAGGGGAGAAGAAAAAAAAGAAAGCATTAGGGTTTCGGTTGGGCTCGGTTTCCTCATGGATTTGGGCTGTAAAGGGGCTTCCCCAGGCCCAACAATCAGCTGGTTTCATTTTTTTTTTCAGGGCATTACAGTTAAGAGATGCCGCTTCTTTCTATAACCCTCCAGAGGCATCGTCATTCTAGGCCTCTTGTTCATAGGATGGATCCCACCTCGTGCCCGCGCATAACTGACCACAGGCATCATCCCGGATCGCTGATTGTTCCCAACATGGCCAGCAGCATGCTTGCGATGAGCCATCTGTCATTGAATTGCACGGAAGCAGTGGCGGAGCATGAGCAACTAATCACATAATAATTGATAATCAATCTGATGAAATTGCATAAGGCGACGAAAAGTATGGAATTTCAAAAGCGTTTGTCTTAGAGTTTCTATGAATAACTGAACATAGTGCCGAAGAAAAACTTGGGGTACGTATTGCTCGAAAAAGGAAAAAATACATGGGGTCTCACCACTACAGAAGATGAAGAGGGCGATGGGGGGAACCACCCAGCGTAGATCGCCGGCAGCAGCTCTTGGATTTGCAGAAACGTGGCGGCGAAACGCTGGAGCTAGGGTTACGCGGCTGGGGACTCGAATACGTAGAGGACGGCGGCAGTGAAACTCTATTCTCTAGTGCCTGGGTTACGGCGGCCGGAGGAGAGACAAGGGGTTGAGGCCGGCCGTGCGGTGCTTTGTATCAGCAAAGGGGGGAGAGAGGCAGCTCGGCGGCGCCGGCGAGGATAAGAGGCGGAGTGAACGGGCACTGAACTACAGACATGGGAAAGGAACATGGCCAATGAGATCACATACCAGACAAAATACGGGTCCAATCATCGCTACAGGACGGCGGCCCGCCTAAATGTTTCCTTTCGAATACGTATTTAGGTTACTATACATGGGCTTAATTTCCCCTTTTTTTGCATAAGTACATGGGCAGTGATACGGAATTTGAATTGGGTCCACACGCAGGCCCCGTTAATGATGAAAACTGCCTGACCTGTGGGTCCCGATGTTCTCAATATGATGCATCTGAGTCCGCTATGTGCCTAAAATATGCGCAGGTATAATCCACCAATATAGTGACGAACACTGCCTGACATGTGGGTCCATAATATGCTGATTGGATTAGTGTGGGTCCGCCATGTGCTGATTAGGATATGCGTGGGCACAATTTTAATGACAAATAATGCCTGACGTGTGGGTCCAAAATATGCTGACTGGGGTACGTATGGGTCCGCCATGTGCTGACTAGGATCCATGTAGGCATATTTCCCCATTTATGACGAATACTGCCTTACGTGTAGGTCCACAATATGCTGACTGGGGAGTGTGGGTCCGCCTGTGCTTAGGATATGCGTGGGCACAATTTTAATGACGAATAATGCCTGACGTGTGGGGCCAAAATATGCTGACTGGGGAGTGTGGGTCCGCCATGTGCTGATTAGGATATGCGTGAGCACAATTTTAATGACGAATAATGTTGACTTGTGGGGCCAAAATATGCCAACTGGGATGCGTGTGGGTCCGCCATGTGCTGACTAGGATGCGTGTGGGAAATCCTCTACTACTGTTCTAGCATAGAACGAATTTTGACTGAAGTGTGGGTACGCCATGTGCTGACTAGGATGCGTGTGGGCATATTTCCCCATTTTAATAATGAAGAATTGTGCCTGACGTGTGCATCCATGCTATGCTGACTGGGATGCGGGAAATCCTCTAGCGAAGGATGAATTCTTACTAATGTGTGGTCCACAACATGCTGACTAGGATGCGGGCGAGCGAAATCCCCCCTCCCGTGATGAATGTGTGGGTCCACCATGTGCTGACTAGGATGCGGGCGGGCGAAATCCCTCCTCCGATGACGAATATGTGGGTCCGCTCATGTGCTGACTAGGATGCGGGCGGGCGAAATCCTAGAATGAATGTTAGTGACACTTAGTTTTGGTCATAAACAACCTGACCAGTGGGTCCGAAATGAAACAGTGACACTTTTTCGTCACCAAACGGCTCTGTTTTGGCGTTTTTAGTGACGAAACGACGAAACATCATAAAAGTTGGCCGAAAACGGGAACCCCCCCCCCCCCAAAATAGTGATGGATCTACAGTAAAATCGTCATTAATCAGCAATTCTGGACCACTACTGGAGCCTCCTCTAGCATCTGCACCAATCACGGCCCAGAGCTATGAAATTCGTCCAGAACTCATAGCACTGGTTCAGGGGAAAATATTCTGCGGAGATGAACATGAGAATCCATATGACCACTTGAGATAATTCGAGTTGCTCTGTTCCACTATTTCGATCGAAGGATTTCCACAGGACACTCTGAAATGGAAGCTCTTCCCATTCTCACTCAGTGAAAAGGCAACACAATGGTATGCCAGGACAGTAGGAGAAGCCAGCGGAAATTGGACAACTCTTAGAGAGCTCTTTTGTCTCAAATACTTCCCTATTGCAAAGGTAATTGCTCTTCGAATGGAGCTTCTTACCTTCAAGCAGGGCAGTGAAGAGATATTAGGAGACTCTTGGGAGCGCTTCAAGTCTTGCACTTCATGTGGGGGCTCACTCCAAAGTGCCATACGTTTCTGGATACTGCTTCTAGAGGATCCTTCATAAGAAACACTCCGACTGAAGGATTCAAACTCCTTGGGAAAGTCTTGAGCAATCTGGACAGCTATGTGCCACCTACACCTGAGCTGCCAAAAGAAGTACCCGTTGCTCAACACGTTCTTCAAACTGAGGTTTCTCAAGCTCTGCTAAAAGAAGAAGTACCTGTTCCTGAACCGGTGCTACATAATGAGGTTCCTCAAGCTCCGATCATGAAACAAGACCCTAAACCATTCTATGTCTACCCAACAAATCCAAATTTATTCCAAAGTGGTCAAACTCTTGATGAAGCTCATCAGGTGGTGGAACCAATTCTCCCTCTCATGCCGTATGAGGAGGAGATTGATCTCACCAAGTTCGGGGATACACGATCATATCCAATGGAGAGAAATTGTCACCCGGACAATGATGACAACAAAGAACAAGATTGGGATGACTGGGAAGATGTAGAAGTCTGGACAGAAAGGATACATCAATTGTCGTGTGTTCTGGGGGAAGATTGGTTTCAGGAAGCCGAATGCACAAGGGAGACAATCAAGCTGAATCCAAAACCTGACTGCATTGTGGTGAATATTCAATCCACTGCGAGGAGGAAAGCCATATATGACTTAAAAGCCAAAGTCAATATCATGTCAAAACATCTGGCTGAGAGTAGTGGATGGCTATCCGAGGGCAACCTAACACCTTCCAAGAAATGGCTGTTCTACGAGAACAAATATTACCCAGCACAAGGAGTTTTGCAGGACCTCAAGATAGAGATGAATGATAATCAGCCCATGGTTCTTGTCTTTCACATATTCGATATTCCCGAGCAAGACTTTTTACTGATCGGAACACCAATTCACACATTCTCCCACGTGAAGTACTTACAAGAGAAGTTGGATGTTCCAATTGGGAAGGAAAGCTTCCTCATTGACTTTAGTCGCACACTCAATACCAAGAGTGAGTCACCGTCTAAATATCTAACAGTCCGATCCACAGGATCTATGTCCCACGGTGCTGTTTAAGCAGACACGAGATAATACCAACACTTGCGGCACATTTTACATTATTTATATTACAAGAATGGTTCAGAGTGCAGCGGACATATTATAGAAGAGCGGAAGCGTAAACGACAAGTTCAAAACACGTTTAATACATCAAAGTTTTAACTCTCCCGATAAGCAAGAGCAATAATCCGAGCCCGTCCGGATTATCACTTTAGCAACACCTTCACTGCGGCGGCTCATCTGCCTCCCACTGGGCAGACCATCCTTCGGGGACTTGCACGTCCCACGGGAGTACACCCTCGGGAAGCTCAACATCTGTACTAATAAAAACACAATAGCACAAAGCCTGAGTACTAATTACTCAGCAAGACTTAACCGTCAAACAACTCTAGACATGCAAGGCTGACATAGGAGGGTTTCATTTTAAAGGACTCGCACTTAAGCATAGCTAATTCTTGCTATCCACTTTTAGCCATCTTTTATCTTCATTATTAAACAAGAAGATCAGTGAGCATATCTACTTTCAAGCATCAATAAAATATGTAACATAGCAGGATCCAAATATCATAATAGACTATCTCTCAACCACTATAACCATCATCCATATTCATCATTCTTATATGTGTGCTACGTAATGGCGCGGATCACAAGCGGGTACTCATTACTGCGAGGGACAGCGACTGCAATCGATTTATACCAGCTGGCAAAAACCCGAGGTACATGACGTATATGCACAAAAGTCATGTACGACAGCCTTTCACAAGACAGTAAACAACAAGGCAGGGTCCAGTCTCACGAGTTGGGCAGCCGTCCCACTACCGTCGTAGCCTGAACCTGCCCAACTACGCCCAGCGTGTCTTTTGACCAGTGTACTGGGTGCCTACCAACGATGCCACCGTACAGGCTACTAAGTTTACTAGCTCCCATAGCACTAGTATGTACTCGGTACTGTTCAATACTTGATCAAGGGGCCATTCACGAATCGGTCCTTAATCGACTAGGCAGGGCTACAGTAGCCAACACCTCCATGTGTTGCTACAACCTGTACATGCATATTCCATCCTGCCCGGTCTAAACCGTTCAAAAACATTCTCATCATTATCTTTGAGGGGGATCATCTTTTAGTTGTCATCAAATCCTATTCGATACTATCCATAGCTTTTAAGCATAGCATTTTCTACCGAAAACTAGTGTAGACACTATTCACTATAGGTCATTTGGGACATGCAAATGGATTTCCATTCAACTCTTATAGACCTATGTGCACAATCACACTAGACTCGCTACATTATGATCTCTAGAAAAGTAAAGTTTTCAAAAGGGTTGTATGATCCGGGGCTTGCCTTGGTTTTCAACGGACAAGTTAGCAGTTTCAACTTCAAATTCCTGCTGGTTCTGATCCTGCTGAAGATTCTCTTCGGCTTCGACTTGTTCGTTACCTAAACATGCATAAATGTCCAATTGAAATAAACATACAATAGAGTCGATATGATATGCATGAATGATTCAAATTTGATCTCATTGCAAGTGATACATACAGTTCTGATTTGCTGGTTTGGATTAATTTGAGTTATTTCTTTCATTGACTCTCATGAAGCATTGTTAAAGGAATTAAATCTAATATCAAAAGATGACAAGTTTATCAAAGAGAAATCAATATTTAAAATTACTTACAGAAACAATTATCATGTTTCATTTCTATCAACAGAGCATTTCAAAAGGAGAAGATGAAGTCTTGGTTCACATTTTTCTGATTTATATTTAATTTACTATGAATTATTTAGAGCATAGATTGTAAAATTCATACAAGGTTCCTCTTACAGAACCATGGGTTATGGTCTGTACTAATGAACAGAGGGCATCAAGTGGGTTCTAACAAACCTAATTTTGCATTTTTACCATGCCTAGAGTAATTATTATGATTTATCTAGGGTTTAACTTGTAACAATTATTCAGGAAAAACTGTACATGAACAATGTTCATCTCTGACATCACTGGATAGATCTCAGTGAGTGGAATCTACCAAAATCGATTTTGTAATTTTTGGATACCTAGAACTCCAGTTATTAAATTTTGAAGTTTGAACAATTTCTGAGAAAGTTCGAGTTATTTACGAAATTGCCATCGTCGTCTTCATCAGAACAGAGATACAGACGATGGCCGGAAATCCTTAAAATCAATCAATTCGGCTGGTGAAATTGAACGTGAGATGAATCAAAAAGATGCTTAACTATGTGAGGAAGCTTCAAATGCGAGGAACTGCAAGATTGCGCACCGTAGTTGACGAATTTCGTTGAGGAATGGAGCTAGGGATGGAGACCACTTTGAGGAAAATGATGCGATTCTGATCGATGGAGACGGGTAGGTCGTCTAGGTGCTTCGGGGATCGGTCGAGGACGTCGCGGCGAAGCTTTGGCGGGGTCGAGCTTGATCTGTGGTGGACTGGTGCAGCGGCGCTGCGAGCTTCAAGCTCGGGCGTCCATGGCGAGTTGTCCTCCGCGAAGCAGAACGAGGAAGGAAGCTAGGGATTGAACTGACGATTGGAGCGGGAGTGTGAGGGGTCGGAGTACCCGTTCCTATCCGCAGTCGAGCTCGGGGTGAGCTGGAGAGGAGTGAGCCTGCGTGGCACGCATGCGGGCTGTTGGCTGAGCAGAGGGAGAAGAAAGATTTGTTGCTGACGTGTGGGTCCCACTGATTTTTCCAATTTCGATTTAAATTTCTTTCTCCTTTGTAAATTCCAAATGAAGGTCAAAACAATTCAAATGAACTCCAATTTTTTTTTTCCTGTAGGTTCCTATCAATCTGTAATTCATATTTTTCAACTTAAATTAAGGTACATTGTTAGGAACTAAGATTTAAAATTCAAATAATTGGTTAAAATTTAAGATTGCTGCATTTATTTAAATGGGTTCCCAAATGCAACTGTTTCTGGGATTTTTAGGAGTTTTTTGTTCTACCAGAAACTGTTTGATAAATTTTTAATTACTTCTGTTGAAGCTCAAAATTGAAACTTCCTTGTAACTTTCCTCCAAATTTGACTTCTTTTAAATTTTTCATCATTTTTATTATGGAATTATTTAATCCCTTTGTACATTGAACTCCATTTATTGATTTAGCTGGGTAGAAAAATAAGAAATGAGACACCTGGGTGTCACAACCCTCCCTCCTTAAAGAAATCTCGTCCCGAGATTAAGGACAATGCAAACTAGAGGAAGGTAGGTCATCGAAGTCGATACCTGGAAGTGATGACCAAAACTCTGGATAGTTAGTACGTAGAAACTCTTCTGACTCCCAGGTGGACTCGTCTTCCGAGTGATTACTCCATTGGATTTTGAAGAACTTAAGAGTTCTTTTCCGAGTTACTCGCTCTTTTTCATCGAGAACTCTGATTGGATACTCGGAGTATGTCAAATCCGATTGGAGAGGCTCTATATCTTCTAGAACAATATCAACAGGAGGTTTGAGACATTTCTTAAGTTGCGACACGTGGAAGACGTCATGGACTCCCGATAAATTAGCTGGTAATTGAAGCTTGTACGCCACTGGACCACATTTCTCTAAAATCATGAATGGACCAACGTAACGTGGCGCTAATTTTCCTTTAACTCCAAAACGTTGAACACCTTTCATTGGTGACACTCGAAGATAAACATGATCACCTTGTTCAAAAGATAAAGGTCGACGTCTTTGATTAGCATACTTTTCTTGGCGGCCCTTTGCAGCTTTAAGATTTGCTTGAATGGTTCGAACCTTTTCTTTGGCATCTTTTACAAGATCTGGGCGAAAGATCACCCTTTCTCTAGGTTCGGACCAATTGAGAGGGGTTCTACAACTTCGTCCATATAATGCCTCATATGGTGACATCTTTATACTCTCTTGATAGCTATTGTTGTAACAAAATTCCACCAAAGGCAAATAGTCATCCCAATTACCTCCATGTGTCAAAACACAAGCCCTAAGCATGTCTTCCAATATTTGATTGACACGCTCAGTTTGTCCGTCAGTAGGGGGATGATAAGCAGAACTACGAATTAATGTAGTATCCAAAGATGCATGAAGTTGTTCCCAGAAACGAGCAACGAACTGAGAACCTCGATCTGAGATGATGGTTTTAGGAACACCATGAAGACATAGAATTCTCTCTATGTATAGCTCAGCATATCGTCGAACTCCATAGCGGGTACTGACGGGGATAAAATGTGCTGACTTGGTAAGCCTATCCACAATAACCCAAATTGAGTCGTGCTTACGAGAAGTGAGCGGAAGGCCTACAATAAAGTCCATACTTATGTCTTCCCATTTCCAAGAAGGAATACTCAATGGTTGGAGCAAGCCTGCTTTTCTTAAGTGATCAGCTTTGACTCTTTTACAGGTATCACACTCATTGACATAACGAGCCACTTCTCTTTTCATTTTAATCCACCAAAAATTCTTCCTCAAGTCTTGATACATTTTGTTGCTGCCAGGATGGATGGAAAATTTGGAATGATGAGCTTCGTCAAGGATTTTGCGACGCAGGCTAAAATCCCTTGGTACAACCAAACGGTTGTCAAACCAGAGAACACCATTGGCATCCTGTCGAAAACATTTATCCTTGCAAACTTTCATTCTCTGCTTAATGCGGTTTACATCATAATCATTCTTTTGAGCAGCTATTATCTCGTCGCGGATAGAAGATTGAATAGCCAAATTATGAATGACAATGCTAGGCATAACATGATGACTCGGCTCTAAAATATCACCTTCAGGGGTGCTGTTTGAAAAGTCCAGCATTAAGTTATTGCAATGCACTTTACGGCTTAGTGCATCGGCGACTACATTGGCTTTACCAGGATGGTAATGAATTTCCAACTCGTAGTCCTTGATCAATTCGAGCCATCTACGTTGCCTCATATTCAGATCTGGCTGGGTGAAGATATACTTGAGACTTTTATGATCTGTATATATGTGCACCAAATTTCCAAGAAGGTAGTGGCGCCATATTTTCAAAGCTAGAACCACCGCTGCTAACTCAAGATCATGAGTCGGGTAATGCTCTTCATGCTTCCTTAATTGTCGCGATGCGTAAGCAATAACACGACCATTTTGCATGAGCACACATCCAAGTCCACTTCCTGATGCATCACAATATACATCGAATGGCTTGGTAGTATCGGGTTGAGCTAAGACAGGGGCAGTGGTTAATAATTCTTTCAACTTTTGAAAAGCTTCTTCACAACGATCATCCCACTTGAACTTCACATCATTTCTCAATAGCCGGGTGATGGGTTTAGATAACTGAGAGAAGTTAGGAATGAATCGTCGATAATAATCAGCAATTCCTAAGAAGCTGCGAACCTGGGAAACCGATGTAGGCACTTTCCAATCTAGGACATCTTGGACCTTACTTGGGTCAACAGATATACCATCCGCGGAAATCACATGACCAAGGAATGGTACACTGTCCAGCCAAAATTCACACTTACTGAATTTGGCATACAATTTATGGTCTCTTAGACGTTGGAGCACAATACGGAGATGTTCGGCATGTTCTTCTTCAGATTTGGAATAGATCAGAATATCATCGATGAAGGCCACAACAAACTTGTCCAGCTCGGGCATAAACACCGAATTCATGAGGTACATGAAATGAGCAGGAGCAATGGTTAGCCCGAAAGACATTACCAGGTACTCAAACAACCCATATCTGGTGGAGAAAGTAGTCTTTGGTATATCTTCCGCACGGACTTTTAACTGATGATAACCGGAGCGGAGATCAATTTTGGAGAATACTTTAGCACCAATCAATTGATCAAAAAGAATATCAATCCGGGGCAGCGGATATTTATTCTTGATGGTGACTTCATTTAATGGCCGATAGTCAACACACATTCGCAATGTGTTATCTTTCTTCTTCACGAAGATTCCTGGACAGCCCCATGGCGAAGAACTGGGACGAATGAAACCTTTCTCGAGTAACTCCTTTAACTGGGCCTTCATTTCAGCTAATTCTTTTGGTGCCATCTTATATGGTCGACGAGAGATTGGAGCAGTACCCGGTTGCAATTCAATTTTGAATTCAACCTCTCAATCCGGTGGTAGACCAGATATATCTTCTGGAAATACATCAGGAAATTCCCGGACGACAGGAATATCTTCCAATGATTTTCTCTCCAATTGGTAGACGACGGGATTATTGGACGAATCAGGACACAAGGAAATTGAGTCACAACCATGGATTGGAGAATTCAAGTGAACAATACGAGGTGCAATGTCCAACATAGCTCCATGGAATTTCATCCAAAACATGCCCAAAATCAGATCTATTTCTTGGTGTTTAAGCATGATGAACTCCGTAGGATAAATTTTGTGATTCATCTCCAACGGAATTTTGCTTGTTATTTGATCAGCCACTATTTCACCAGCAGGAGAGTGAACAATATAGGGAGATGTAATGGTGCTGGTTGAAAGATGATGCCTTTGTATGAATTTTTGACTCACAAAACTATGCGAAGCACCAGAATCAAAAAGAACAAGTACAGGTTCACCATAAAGCGAAAACGTACCAGTCAGCACAGGTTCTCCTTGTGGAATATCTTCAACCGCAGTATAGTTCACTTGAGCTTTGCGTGGTGCTGGATTCTTTGGAGCATTAGATGGCTGACCTTGTTGCGGATTAGCCTTAGGCAACTTGCAATCTCGAGCAAAATGTCCAACGCGACCACAGTTGAAACAAGTATTGTTATTTCCTGGTCTTGCGGCTGGTTGGACACGTGGGGCTTGATTGTATTGCTGCTGATTTGGCCCACGAGCAACATTCTGTGGATAAGGAGGGTGCTTGAATTGCTGCGGCGGCGCTCTGAAGCGCTGTCGAGAGGGTGAAGTATACACCAGCCTGTATTTAGGTGAGGGTCCCGATGAAATAGTGGCAGGAGCTTTTCTTTTACGGTCTTCCTCCTCCACTTGACGCATAGCGTCCTCTTGGATAATGGCAGCATTAACAAGATCGTTGAAAGTACCAGTGGTCTGCCAAGTCAGACGTTCCTTCAGTTTAGCATTCATACCACAAAGGAATGAAGTCCGCTTCTTTTCTTCAGTATCTACATAGCTAGTAGCATACTGGGATAGCTGATTGAAAGTTTCTGCATACTGGAGGACACCCCTCCCTCCTTGTTTCAAATCTAGAAACTCTTGAAACTTCTGTTGCATAAGTCCGGCAGGGATAAAGTGAGCACGGAATGCAGTCTTGAACTCATTCCATGGGACTTGATAGTCGGCCTGGAAAGTAGCTGCATAATTGGCCCACCAAGAACTAGCAGGCCCCAATAGTTGTTGCACAGCAAAAAGGGTCTTCTGATGTTCAGTGCATTGTAAGAGACCAAACTTACTTTCTGTGACCCTTAACCAGTTTTCGGCATCCAGTGATTCCCTGGCATGTTCAAACGTAGGAGGATGAGTTGCCAGAAAATCCGTGTAAGAGCATTGCCTCGGCTGGTCATGAGGAGCTTGACGTCCACCAGGGCGGGACGTATTCTGCACAATTTGACGTAAAAGTTCGGATTCTTCCACCCGAGTTGCAAAAAGTGCAGCAATAGCTTCAGCCAAAGTGGGAGGCTCATTGTTCCTGGGCTGTGAACCCTCTGGAGTTTCGTTTCGTCGAGTGTTCACCATTCTGCAAGGACAAGGTTCGATAAGTCAAACTTTTCGTTAACAGATTTAAACGCGAATACACAGGACATACATATGAAGAGTTCCAGAAATGTGAATTTCACATTTCCCAGCTTCAAGGAGCAACCTAGAACAATAACATACTGCGGAATCACAGCAGTCAAAACTGTACAGTATCTGGAAATGTACAGTTTTCGACCATCTTGATCAAAGATCAAAACAGACTCTTGACACTATGGTGCAGAGAATTTCTCTAGCTTTTCAAATTGGGCTTAAACTCACCCAAATTCCCAGCACAACCAAAGTTATGATTTTTCAAAGTTGACAGTTTTGCCGAGAAAGATAGACTGACAGATACTCACTAATTTGGCTATACAAAAATCATTCAGACTCCAAATAACATGGGACTTCATCGAAACGAAAGATAATTTCCAGAGCTTTCCAGCAAGTACTCACTTGCCTCCATTGAAGTAGGGGTTCAGAAGTTATGAAGTTTTCAAATTCACCAGCTCCACAGATGGAACAGGTTGACAGAGGTGTAATACTTCTGATATACTGGTCACACCAGTAGTTGAAATCATATAAGACCACTTGCATATGACAGAGGATTTCCTAATGTTTCCAGATTGTATTCAAACATGGCCAAAATCCAGATGGAACTAGAGTTATGAATTTTTGAAAGTTGGACAACAGCAGGACAGATTCTGGAAAGAACATGACCTAGTTTAGGGTAGATTGATATGAATCATTTCAAATTTGATTTCTTTCGAATTTATAAATTTCAACTTCATACAGAGGTGAGTAATCAAGATAAGGCAAATTTTAGTTTAGAACTTAAGGATGCCATGATGCAACAAGTTATATAACCTAATTTCGTTCCTCACAACACACCCATATTTTGCCGCGGCACGTTTATCGGTGACGACCCGCACTCATCACGTAAGTTAGTCTAATTGTGATCACTAACGGCGTTAGTGTACCTGCACAATATATTCATTTCAGAAACAATCATCAAATCAAGAAGAAGAAAATAAAACCAAAGTTTTATACGATTCATGGAAAAGAATCGCCCCGTGTCACAACTCAAACACGAGTGAGTCACCCACCAAAATCATTTTCGCACACTACGATTCATAGAAACGAATCGCCCCGTGTAACAACTCCAACACGAGTGAGCCAATTACTTACCTCAAGACCCCATTGAAGGTCATTTCCGTAGTTGCGCATACATAATTTTAAACAATCATAACCCAGGGTTAGCATTGTCACCACCTAATAATCATCCTTATGTGGGCAATACTAATGTATTCCTCCCCGTATGTCGTAGTTTTCAAAATACGGCGTTAAAATGTTTGTATTATCTTGAACCAGCTCTGATGCCAGCTGTAACAGTCCGATCCACAGGATCTATGTCCCACGGTGCTGTTTAAGCAGACACGAGATAATACCAACACTTGCGGCACATTTTACATTATTTATATTACAAGAATGGTTCAGAGTGCAGCGGACATATTACAGAAGAACGGAAGCGTAAACGACAAGTTCAAAACACGTTTAATACATCAAAGTTTTAACTCTCCCGATAAGCAAGAGCAATAATCCGAGCCCGTTCGGATTATCACTTTAGCAACACCTTCACTGCGGCGGCTCATCTGCCTCCCACTGGGCAGACCATCCTTCGGGGACTTGCACGTCCCACGGGAGTACACCCTCGGGAAGCTCAACATCTGTACTAATAAAAACACAATAGCACAAAGCCTGAGTACTAATTACTCAGCAAGACTTAACCGTCAAACAACTCTAGACATGCAAGGCTGACATAGGAGGGTTTCATTTTAAAGGACTCGCACTTAAGCATAGCTAATTCTTGCTATCCACTTTTAGCCATCTTTTATCTTCATTATTAAACAAGAAGATCAGTGAGCATATCTACTTTCAAGCATCAATAAAATATGTAACATAGCAGGATCCAAATATCATAATAGACTATCTCTCAACCACTATAACCATCATCCATATTCATCATTCTTATATGTGTGCTACGTAATGGCGCGGATCACAAGCGGGTACTCATTACTGCGAGGGACAGCGACTGCAATCGATTTATACCAGCTGGCAAAAACCCGAGGTACACGACGTATATGCACAAAAGTCATGTACGACAGCCTTTCACAAGACAGTAAACAACAAGGCAGGGTCCAGTCTCACGAGTTGGGCAGCCGTCCCACTACCGTCGTAGCCTGAACCTGCCCAACTACGCCCAGCGTGTCTTTCGACCAGTGTACTGGGTGCCTACCAACGATGCCACCGTACAGGCTACTAAGTTTACTAGCTCCCATAGCACTAGTATGTACTCGGTACTGTTCAATACTTGATCAAGGGGCCATTCACGAATCGGTCCTTAATCGACTAGGCAGGGCTACAGTAGCCAACACCTCCATGTGTTGCTACAACCTGTACATGCATATTCCATCCTGCCCGGTCTAAACCGTTCAAAAACATTCTCATCATTATCTTTGAGGGGGATCATCTTTTAGTTGTCATCAAATCCTATTCGATACTATCCATAGCTTTTAAGCAGAGCATTTTCTACCGAAAACTAGTGTAGACACTATTCACTATAGGTCATTTGGGACATTCAACTCTTATAGACCTATGTGCACAATCACACTAGACTCGCTACATTATGATCTCTAGAAAAGTAAAGTTTTCAAAAGGGTTGTATGATCCGGGGCTTGCCTTGGTTTTCAACGGACAAGTTAGCAGTTTCAACTTCAAATTCCTGCTGGTTCTGATCCTGCTGAAGATTCTCTTCGGCTTCGACTTGTTCGTTACCTAAACATGCATAAATGTCCAATTGAAATAAACATACAATAGAGTCGATATGATATGCATGAATGATTCAAATTTGATCTCATTGCAAGTGATACATACAGTTCTGATTTGCTGGTTTGGACTAATTTGAGTTATTTCTTTCATTGACTCTCATGAAGCATTGTTAAAGGAATTAAATCTAATATCAAAAGATGACAAGTTTATCAAAGAGAAATCAATATTTAAAATTACTTACAGAAACAATTATCATGTTTCATTTCTATCAATAGAGCATTTCAAAAGGAGAAGATGAAGTCTTGGTTCACATTTTTCTGATTTATATTTAATTTACTATGAATTATTTAGAGCATAGATTGTAAAATTCATACAAGGTTCCTCTTACAGAACCATGGGTTATGGTCTGTACTAATGAACATAGGGCATCAAGTGGGTTCTAACAAACCTAATTTTGCATTTTTACCATGCCTAGAGTAATTATTATGATTTATCTAGGGTTTAACTTGTAACAATTATTCAGGAAAAACTGTACATGAACAATGTTCATCTCTGACATCACTGGATAGATCTCAGTGAGTGGAATCTATCAATATCGATTTTGTAATTTTTGGATACCTAGAACTCCAGTTATTAAATTTTGAAGTTTGAACAATTTCTGAGAAAGTTCGAGTTATTTACGAAATTGCCATCGTCGTCTTCATCAGAACAGAGATACAGACGATGGCCGGAAATCCTTAAAATCAATCAATTCGGCTGGTGAAATTGAACGTGAGATGAATCAAAAAGATGCTTAACTATGTGAGGAAGCTTCAAATGCGAGCAATTGCAAGATTGCGCACCGTAGTTGACGAATTTCGTTGAGGAATGGAGCTAGGGATGGAGACCACTTTGAGGAAAATGATGCGATTCTGATCGATGGAGACGGGTAGGTCGTCTAGGTGCTTCGGGGATCGGTCGAGGACGTCGCGGTGAAGCTTTGGCGGGGTCGAGCTTGATCTGTGGTGGACTGGTGCAGCGGCGCTGCGAGCTTCAAGCTCGGACGTCCATGGCGAGTTGTCCTCCGCGAAGCAGAATGAGGAAGGAAGCTAGGGATTGAACTGACGATTGGAGCGGGAGTGTGAGGGGTCGGAGTACCCGTTCCTATCCTCAGTCGAGCTCGGGGTGAGCTGGAGAGGAGTGAGCCTGCGTGGCAAGCATGCGGGCTGTTGGCTGAGCAGAGGGAGAAGAAAGATTTGTTGCTGACGTGTGGGTCCCACTGATTTTTCCAATTTCGATTTAAATTTCTTTCTCCTTTGTAAATTCCAAATGAAGGTCAAAACAATTCAAATGAACTCCAATTTTTTTTCCTGTAGGTTCCTATCAATCTGTAATTCATATTTTTCAACTTAAATTAAGGTACATTGTTAGGAACTAAGATTTAAAATTCAAATAATTGGTTAAAATTTAAGATTGCTGCATTTATTTAAATGGGTTCCCAAATGCAACTGTTTCTGGGATTTTTAGGAGTTTTTTGTTCTACCAGAAACTGTTTGATAAATTTTTAATTACTTCTGTTGAAGCTCAAAATTGAAACTTCCTTTGTAACTTTCCTCCAAATTTGCCTTCTTTTAAATTTTTCATCATTTTTATTATGGAATTATTTAATCCCTTTGTACATTGAACTCCATTTATTGATTTAGCTGGGTAGAAAAATAAGAAATGAGACACCTGGGTGCCACAAAATATATGGAGGAATTCGCAGCCATTGAGGAAGCAGCAGCTATTGAATTCTTGGAAGCATCACAACTCAACATTGAAGAAGAAGCTAAATTCTTCACTGAAGATGAAGATCATTCACCTTATGTTTAGTTAAATATACAAGAAGAGGCTGCCCCAACACCTGTTGAGTTGAAGCCACTGCCACCAGGTCTCAAGTATAGCTTTTTTTTTGGAGATAAAAGTACCCCCGTCATCATCAGTGACAAGATCTCTAATACAGAAGAGAAGAAGCTAGTAGCCTTGCTGGAGAAATATCGATCAGTAATAGGTTACTTGCTAGCAGACCTCAAAGGGATCAGTCCACAGTTTTGTACACATAGAATCCCAATGGAATCTGATCACAAACCTGTCCGCGAGCACCAACAACATTTGAACAATGTCATGAGAGAAGTAGTAAAGAAAGAGATCTTGAAGCTACTCAAGGCAAGGATTATTTATCCAGTACGAGACAGTCAATGGGTCAGTCCCGTTCAGGTTGTGCCAAAGAAAGGAGGGATGACTGTTGTGCAAAATGAGAAAAATGAATTAATCCCTCAGCGCACAGTGACAGGGTGGCGAATGTGCATCGATTATCGGAAGCTAAATAAGGCAACAAGAAAAGACCATTATCCTCTTCTCTCATTGATGAAATGCTCGAACGGTTGGCCAAGCACTCATTCTTCTGCTTCCTCGATGGTTACTCAGGATATCATCAAATTCCTATCCATCCTGACGACCAAGACAAGACAACCTTCACTTGTCCCTATGGCACATTTGCATATCGCAGGATGTCGTTCGAATTATGCAATGCACCGGCTTCTTTTCAAAGATGCATGATGGCTATCTTCTCTAATCTTGTCAAGAAAGTAATGGAGGTATTCATGGATGATTTCTCTGTCTATGGAGAGACATTCAACGGGTGCCTGCGAAACATAGAGAAAGTGCTACAAAGATGCAAGGAAGCCGATCTAGTCCTGAATTGGGAAAAATGCCAATTCATGGTCACTGAGGGGATTGTCTTAGGACACAAGGTCTCTGCCAGAGGGATAGAAGTTGACAAGGCTAAAATTGAAGTCATTGAGTCACTTCCACCCCCAAGGAATATTAAAGGGATCTGAAGTTTCCTGGGACATGCCGGATTCTACAGGTGATTTATTAAAGATTTCTCCAAGAAAGCCAGACCTCTCACCAGTCTGCTAGCCAAGGATGCACCATTTGTCTTTGATGAGAGGTGTATGGAGGCATTTAATGAGCTCAAGCGAGCATTAATATCAGCCCCTATCATCCAACCTCCAGATTGGAAGCTCCCATTTGAGATCATGCGTGATGCAAGCGACTATGCTGTTGGGGCAGTGTTGGGACAGACCAAGGATAAGAAGCATCATGCCATAACTTATGCAAGCAAGACTCTCACGGGTCCACAACTCAATTATTCAACCACAGAGAGGGAGTTGCTAGCAGTAATCTATGCCATGGATAAGTTCAGGTCATATTTGGTGGGCGCAAAAGTGATAGTTTATTCTGATCACGCTGCCCTCAAGTACCTGCTAACTAAGAAAGATGCTAAGCCACGACTTATCCGATGGATTGTACTCCTTCAAGAATTTGACATAGAAATCAAAGACTGAAAAGGAGTAGAAAACACAGTGGCAGATCATCTCTCTCGGCTACAAGTTGAAGATCCTAATGAACTACCTATCAATGACTGCTTGAGAGATGAGATGTTACTTAAAGTAACAAGCACCGACCCATGGTATGCAAATATTGTCAACTATATTGTTGCAGGATACATACCACCAGGGGAGGACAAGAAGAAGCTCATCAGGGATAGCAGATACCATCTATGGGATGATCCTTATCTTTATAGAGTCTGCTCTGATGGTCTACTTAGAAGATGTGTGCCTACATGCGAAGCTACACAGATCATTGACAGATGTCACTCTTCGTCATATGGGGGCCACTATGGAGCATTCCGCACCAATGCAAAAGTCTGGCAGAGTGGATTTTACTGGCCGACTATGTATGAAGATACCAAAGAGTATGTGCGGAGATGTCCTCGCTGCCAGAGACATGGAGGGATCAATGCCTGAGATGCAATGCCTCTTACAAACAATCTCCAAATTGATATCTTTGATGTATGGGGCATTGACTTCATTGGACCCTTTCCAAAGTCAGAAAACTTTGAATACATCTTGTGGCAGTGGACTATGTCTCTCAGTGGGTAGAAGCAATGCCACGCCGCAGTGCAGACTCCACCCACTCAAAGAGAATGCTCCAAGAACACATCTTCCCAAGGTTTGGCACACCAAAGGATGATTATTAGCGATGGGGGTTCACACTTCATTGATAAATCCTTCAAGGCAATGTTACACAAATATGGAATTGAGCATAGAGTAGCAACTGCCTTTCACCCACAAACCAATGGTCAAGCAGAAACTTCAAATAAACAAATCAAGAATATTCTGCAAAAGACCATTGATGAGATGGGAAGGTCCTGGAAAAACAAATTGCCTGAAGCATTATGGGCCTACAGAACAGCTTATAAGACACCTATTGGCATGACCCCATACCAAATGGTATATGGGAAAACATGCCACCTACCTGTTGAACTGGAGTTCAAAGCATATTGGGCAATCCGAAAATGGAACATGGATTTAGACCAAGCCCAAATCAAGCAGCAAATTCAAATTGCCGAACCTGAAGAATGGAGGAAGCAGGCATACCATAGCTCCAAGCTATACAAGGAAAGAACTAAGAGATGGCACGACAAGCGCATCCGAGAGAAGCACTTCGAGCCAAGAGATAAGATACTACTTTTTAACTCACGCGTTAAATTGTTTGGCCATGGTAAACTTCGTAGTAGATGGTACGGTCCTTACACTGTTGGAGAAACTTCCACACATGGGGCCGTCACTCTCCGAAGCGATGAAGGAAGCCTTTTTAAGGTAAATGGCCAACGGTTAAAAGTGTTCCTAGAACCCTCCATGCCTACTCTCGAGGAAATAGATGTCCTTGAATTCACTCACGGTTGAAAAAGAAAAATGATTGCATCTACAGTCTAGCTCTGACCCTAAACCAGCATTGTTTCTCTAATAAAAATAAAATAAAATACCTACATGTTCACGTTTGCGCAAGTGCACAGGAACAAAGCAGTCTACATATAATGGCGCGATGTTGTGAGGAAATAGAGAGGGAACAAGGGAGGGACCCTACCGGCTGGCTCACACCCCAGGCCGGCCGGCTTTGATCAAGCTCCAATCAGGTCCATGTTTTCCTGTTCTAATTACCTTAACCCCTTGCTCTATTTCACATACCTGAACCTAATAAAGTTCTTTCATATCATCGGTTTTAAGGCATTATTGTTTCACTATTACTCTCTGCTCACAAAAATAAAATTAAGGATGCTCTTGTCTATTTTGTTGTGAGATTCGATATATGCATAAGTCTTGATTTCTTTCTTCTCTTTATCCTCTTGGGAATCTAAATTTTCCTTTCAACATGTTGTCACAAAAATTCATTTACAAAAGCCGATTAGAGCCCAGAACAAATATAGGTATGAACTCCTCAAAAGCCAATCTTTCTGCTATGAGTTCGGTTAAGATTTAATTCTCTTGAGAAAAATGCACTCCTCAAAGTTTGGTCTGTATCATTTGCATGGGTTCTCGAATGCTTCCACTAGATAGTTTGCTTGACTCAAAATTCAAGCAAAGTCACATCTTCAAAGAGTTTTTGTCCTATGTCCTTGCCCCCAAAAGCTTGAAAAAGAGTCAAAGGAGCCACAAAAGTTGCCTCACAACATTGCGGGAGCTATCTCTCAAAAGAAAAAAGAAAAAAGAGAGAGAGAGTCCCCCGATGTCATAAAAAAAGGGAGAAAAAAAAAAGAGGAGGCACTATGGCTGACTTCAGAAATTCAAAGTGGGCATGACATAGATCAAAATTCTCTCAAAGAGTGAGTTCATTTTCTCCCCCTCCACATGCATCAATTCTACTCTTGACTGAACGATGAGGATGTGCAATATTCTCCTTAGAATTCTTTCTTAGCCTTACAAAATTCTGCAAAAAGATTGTGCTCTCCCTACCAAGCTCCAATCACAAGCCTATTAGAGATAGGGATGATATCTTTTGAGTGGAGAAAGGCTTTACCACCACACTGAGTGACTCATGTTATGAATTTTGAGATACAAGAAAGGGGGAAGTTTTTGAAACACGAGGGATTTTGAGTTTGAAAGGATCTTTGATTATTGCTATTCAGTCTCTCAACTCTTGAAGACAATGAGCTTTAGCCACTTCCACATAGTGAGCCTGAAGTAATTGTTGAAATAACTTTGCCATAACTCCTTGATGATACCTTTTCTTTGGTTCAATCTTTTTGCTCGGGACAAGCAAAGATTGAAGTCTGGGGGGTTGTTGGCGGTGCTTAATGACCAATTTATAAAAGCCATAAACCAAGAATAAAATGAATACTTTTTATGGACTAATGGCTTTCCACGAGTTTTGGTGATATTTTGCTTGCAGGAACATATTACAAAGGAAATCACCACAAAACTATAAAAAGGGAGTGATTTGGTCATGAAGATAAGTTATTCAAATATTAAATTTGACCTCACCATGCAAAGCCCTCCCCGAGATAGCCAAAATGGACTTTTGGTTTGCCCAATTCGGAGATCAGGAGCAGAAATTATGGCCCGCAGAAGATTTGACAAAAACCAGAAATTGTCTGGCCGGCCGGCCACCATCCTAGGCCGGCCGGCCTACTTCTATCTCCTTTGGGCCCGAGCTTTCTCTAGTGGGCTGCATACACCCCAAAACATCAAGCCCAAGTGCCAATTATGTGGATGAACAGCCGACATACTGGAATTGGGCTTTTGGGCCTAAACTTGATGGTTACTCCACTTCTGCCGCTCCCAAAAAGTAACCGACGTTCGAACCGACACCAGGAATCAATCCTAGACACCCACGCGAAAGGCGCTGGCCAACCGCCACAATCAATGGCCGGCTGGCCCCCCTACTAGGCCGGCCGGCCTGACTTAGCATGCAAACCACTCCATCTTCGGCTATATGTACCCCCTGGTCCTGAGGATGCTATAAATACCCCTGCTCGGCTCCAGAACAGCTTGCACCTTGAGATACACAAGTTTAGATTCATTCCAGTGTAGCGAAGCTTTGTCGAGCGGTTAGGAGTAGTGAGTGAGTGAGGGCGGAGGAAGGGCGGAAGCTCTGGAGATGCCGGAGCTCTTCTTCTTCGGCGCCTCGGGTATGTACTCCGCCGGGGATTAGTCCCCCTAGTCTTCCAGGCCGGGTAACATGTAAGGATATTATTTATTGAGCAATTAAGTAAGGTATTCTTCTTTATCATTTATGGGATTTAGGTGTGTAGTAAGTATTTCTTTATTTACTGCATGTGCTAGCTCTAGACAATTGCTAGTCGCTAGTATTAATGATAGGTGTAAACGTGGTGTTTATACTTTGAGTTATCCTGAATTGCCCTCAACCCCACGAGATGATGTGGTAGCCGCGAGTGTATGTGACAGATGCACCGGTCTCTGTAGTCCACCACATTCGGGTTGAATGTGTAGGGCCTAGACGCGGTCCGTCAGTTAGATGCGTTGAACCTAGTTACCGGGTTGCGTACAGCTAGCGGCGGCCGTGCCCCGAAGTAGATGATATAGACAGAACCTTATCGCATTGCTCAGTTTTTTAATACCTTGCATAGATTACCTGGCCAGAGGACTACCAACACAGGTCGATATTAGAATTATCGTTGTACAGTATACATGAGGGAACATCCATTGTTTATAGGGGTGAACACAGGAACTCCTGACACAACTCTTTAAATTTGATATTGTAGCTAGCTACATATGTATAAAACTAAGTACACCAATGATATCTATCTGATGTAGTACAAACTATTGTAATGAATAAAGTAAGGATGTTTCATAAACTCTAGCTAGAACTCAAGATTGGAGAAGAGGTAGCTCGTAACCGGCATCGAGGCGTTGAAGCCTCCAAAAACAAGTGCGATATTCCATCCCTACGAGATATCCAGAAATCCACATTAAGTGATTTGGTGGTGGCCATTTTGCCTATGTGTCAGCTTCTCTGTACGAGAAGTTTGCAACGACCTAACCAAGGATTGCCCGCCGAGTGTAAAGACACTGAAGAGTGAGGTAGACACATGAATTGAGGAGCAGGGATTGTCCGGGGGTGGGAAGGGCACGCATTGCTACTAGTTTGTGGATGCTCCAGGGTCTGGGGTGACCTTTTTATGGTCGCAGTAAGCCTCACGACACCTACCTCTGATGCGAGAAAGCAAACACGGACAATCCACTGTTGTAGGTGTGCAAACACAATCGTCCACAGACTCCACAGTTTTGTTTCAGCTCGCGCTACCCCTTGGATCAAAACGAGAATGCAGGCAGGGACATTCCACCGATGCGAGAATGCAGGCAGGGGACAATCCATGATTAGAACGAGAATGCAAGCACGGTCCAATCCCCGGTTTTGAGAACCCTAGGCCGGGGACAATCCCGGGTTGTGTGTACAGCCCGACACATTCCATGGCCGCAAAAGGTCTACAATTTTGTTTCAGCGCACGCTACCCTTGTATGAGATTGAGAATGCAGACAGGGGAAAATCTGTGGATGCGAGAATGCTAGCATCAGAAAATCTCTGTTGTCGCTGTTTAAACAAGACACCATCTCTCTCTCTCTCTCTCTCTCTCTCTCTCTCTCTCTCTCTCTCTCCCTCTCTCTCCCTCTCCTTCTCTCTCTCTCTCTCTCTCTCTCTCCCTCTCCCTCTCCCTCTCCCATCATTTTGACTAGTTTTTACAATATGCGCCATAATTTATACACGCCGTCGCCATTGCGGAAAAAATATTTTTTTGCACATGTCAATATTAGAAGTACCGTTTTACAGTATACATCAGGGAACATCCATTGTTTATAGGGGTGAACATAGGAACTCCATGTCATCAGCATTCCTAGTCGTGAAATCCAGATAGTCGCAGTAAGCAGCACGACACCTCCCTCTGATGCGTGAACGCAGACACGGACTTGTAGGTGTGTGAACACAACGGACCACAATTTTGTTTCAACTCGTGCTACCCCTTGGATCAGAACGAGAATGTAGGCACGGGACAATCCCAGGATGCGAGAATATAGGCATCGGACAATCCCCGGATCAGAACAAGAATGCACAGGATAATCCCCCGTTGCGATAACC
>RWGY01000076.1:114341-161841 GCA_007726485.1 Eragrostis curvula
AGAAAGGCTCATGATGTTTTCCCGTGACATCGGGAGGATGGCGCCTCCCCCTAGTCCACGTTGGGTCACTCCCGCCGGAGTCTCGACCCGTTCCTCCGCTCGATGGCGATCCCCTCTAGAGCATTCTTCACCCTTCAAGTGAAGACGCGGGCACGTCCCGCCGGCAACTCCGGATACTCCTCCGAGGGTAAGGATCCACACGTGATGCGGTCCAAAGGGCGCTCTCTCTTCTTTCACACGGGAAGCACGAAGACCGTGTACAAACTTGTAGAGACTTCCACACTCCTTTGGCAAGCTCTCTACCAACGCCTAACCAGTCTAGGCCTTGCCATAGACCAAGAGTAACAGCCCTAGTTGATCCTCTCAAGCACTCACTAGCCTAGAGATCAAGGATGCACATGGTGTCACTCTTCTCAAGCACTTGGATCACTCAAATCCCTCATAGTGCTTCTTTTTCCTTCACTTGGCTTCTTGATAGCACCCCCACTCCTTTGGACTATCCAAGAGCACCTCAAAGAGGCAAGCAATCAGCTATTTATAGCCTCCAACCACGAAACTAGCCGTTGCAACTTTCTGCCCAGATTTCTCTGGTCACCGTGACTCTAGTCACTATATCATACAGTGACTATTCAACAGTCGACTGGGACTTCCTTTTCCTAAGTAAGGCACTGTCCTCTTAGTCACTGTGTCATACGGTGACTAGCACTATATCATACGGTGACCACTTCATTCCAGCTTCAGCAAACCTTCCATTTTGCACTTCCCCTGGAAACCATACGGTGACCCACCGTATCATACGGTGGCCATCATACAGTGACTCTACCAGTGACTCTCCTTTCACTGGATTTTCTGCTCTGCAGTCACCGTATCATACGCTGGCTGTCACCGTATCATACGGTGACTACTTCTCTTCAGCTTCTTCGAACTTCTTCATTTTGCAGCTCCCCTGAAACCATACGGTGACCCACCGTATCATATGGTAGCCATCATACGGTGACTTCTACCAGTGACTCTCCTTTCACTGGATTTGCTGCCTGCAGTCACCGTATCATACGGTGGCTTCTCCTTCACTGGAACTTGATCTTCTCCATTGATCCTCGCTTCCAACTCCTTCTTCCTTGGTTGCTGCACTCTTCCTCTGCAACCCAAGTTCCGGAGAGACACACCATGCATCCGGATCTCTAAACTAGTGTTTACCAAAGAGTACCAACTCGAACCCTCTTGATAGTCGAGTGTTTCCTATGGACTCAAGCCTAACATCTAACCAAGCCAACACTTGCTTGGATCTAGCATGTCCTTAGCCTTGATCCATCTCCTCAGCCGTGACTCCTTCAAGTCCGTCTTGAGTTGATGAGGCAACCAATCATCTTTGACTTGGGGTTTTAGGTTGGTTGTTGTAGTACTCCCTCCAATGTGACCTATAAGATAATATACTCAAAGCATACGTTAGTCACATTTATGGTTCTCATCCAATCACCAAAACATTCATACCTTGGGGTTTCCAAACTCCAACGGTCATGAAGCTTACAATCTCCCCCTTTTTGGTGATAGATGACGACCATAATAAAATGATCGAGAGGATAAGAAATAAACGACAAAAGCCGAAGGAAAGGAATACAACTCGATCAAAGAGCTACACAATCAAGTAAAGAGTAAGAGGGATAATATCTTGATGTGTAGATCATGGCAAGTCATAGCTCAAAGAGACAATCACAAGTTAGAGCAAAAACTCATAATACAAGTGAAGTAAAAACATAGGAGACTATGACAAGCAATATGATGATGAAAGCACAAGGTATGTAATAGGAGAGCTTCATCATGAAGTCATGGTGAGAGTTTATGAGAGTTTACCTTTTTCCTTACCTTGGAGACCTTTTGTCTCGAGATGTTGTGAATTGATCACTTGTTCTTCAAAATCCAAAGAACTCCCCCTTGAGACAAGCTCAATAGATAACTCCCCCTTGACTTGAGCCATCATCTCAAAAACCGATCTTGATCTTCAAGTCTTCATTTCCTGTTTGAGATGATCACCTTCTTCTTCGTCTTCTCCATCTTCGTCATGATCAATGATGACCCTTGTGTCTTCACAATTGTCCTCAATCACTTGATCACCATACCATTATGACTTCTTCTTATCAACTCCCTCATCATCTCAAGACTACTCTTGATCTTCAAGTCTTCAACTCCCCCTTGAGATGACCATCTTCTTCTTCATCTTCTCATCATGTCTTCATCATGAGCTCGATCATTTGGTAGTGATCCTTGTGTCAACAATTGTCCTTAGTTACTTGATCACCACTATGACTTCTTCTCCCCCTTTGTCATTTATCACACAAAAAGAGAACCGGGTATAATAGGGGTTAGAGAAAATATGGAACATGTGAGGAAATACTTAGGTTAGGCGGATGTCTATCTTCTTCTTTGCCTCTTCTTCTTCCAATAGCTCCCCCTACACACAAGAAACTCAAAAGAGAATAACAAGTGTAGTGCACATGGGGTTAGTGTAATGAGTTTTGGAATGTATGAACCCTTAGTCCTTGAGCCGCGCAAGTGGATTTAACCTTGGAGCTCAAAGATTCTTGGTTCAATGGGCATGAAGCTCATATAGCATTGCTATGTTTTCATCTAGAGAGTCATATACTCATATTGTGAATAAGCAACTCTCCCTAGATGGATCTTGATGTCAAGACACAATGCAAGAATGCAATATGCAAGTGCAAATGAGATGGCAAGTATACAATGCATGATGCTTATGAGAAGGTAAAGACAAGAGAAAGCTAAGAAAACAACAATACCAACAACAAGTTTGATCCCTCCTTTAGCTTACTCACAACAAGCCATTCTTCAAGCCTTGGGAGCCATGTTCCACCAATCCCAAGCTTCACCCTCGCTCATTGCTATCTCAACAAGGTTATTCGTTGGTCCTACAAAACAAGAAGAACACACCAAAAAGAGAGCACAAACAAAAATAAGCAAGAAGTAATATACATAATGTACAAGTAGCAAGTTAGAGAGAACTTATGTGAAGTTGGAGAGATCAAGAACATTAAGTTCTCCCCGAAGCTTGCTAAAGGTCTTCTTGTCAAGAGGCTTGGTGAAGATGTCGGCCAATTGCTCATGCGTCCGAACTCCAACTAGCTCAATATCCTTCTTCGCAACATGATCCCGGATAAAATGATGCTTGACTTCAATGTGTTTGGCATGAGTGTGGTCACCCTTGTTAAGAGCCATGTTAATAGCACTTTTGCTATCACAATATAGGGGAACTTGACCATAAACCAAGCCATAATCCAAGAGAGTTTGCTTCATGTATAGTAGTTGAGCACAACATGCGCCGGCTGCCATATATTCGGCCTCCCCTGTTGAAAGGGCTACACAATTTTGCTTCTTGGAACTCCATGATATGAGAGATCATCCAAGAAATTGGCACCCACCCGAAGTGCTCTTCCTACTCACTTTGCATCCGGCGATGTCCGAGTCCGAATACCCAACAAGCTCAAAATCCGATCCCTTAGGATACCATATGCCCATTGTTGGAGTGTGCTTGATGTACCTAAGAATCCTCTTCACGGCACTGAACTGAGATTCCTTAGGGTTAGTGCTGACGGTGCAAAATTCCCTGATTCACCGTCAACATATCGGTAAATAAATTAGTACTCACCAAGATTCTGTGCATAGTAGTTAGGAATTAACATACTTCCACGAGTTTTGGTGAGTTTTGGATGCAGGAGTAAATAATGGAGGAAACCGGTGCTGACACGAGGAAAAGTCAGGCCGCCCGGCCCCATCATAGGCCGGCCGGCCCCCCTTGACTGGCCAAAGGCCTCAGCCTTCCTCCAGCAGGCTGTAAACAGGCTGAAACATCACGAATCCAAGCCTGTGAAGCAGAATTCCACCGACATACCGTCTGGTGGGCTGTTTGGGCCTTAACTTGGCCGTTACTCCTAGTTCTGCCGCCCCCACAAAGCCACCGACCTTCGGACCGACTTTAGGAGGCAATTAGGGACGTCTAGGAGTGAGGCGGTGGCGAACCGCCACGATGGACAGCCGGCCGGCCCCCCGTGTAGGCCGGCCGGCCTGCCTTGGCGCGCCCGCCACTCCACCTCGCGCTATAAAGTCCCCCCTATCCTAAGAACCCTATAAATACCCCTGGTGTCCGCAGGAACAAATCGCACCTCACTGATCCAAGCATTTCATTACTCATTTGTAGAAGTAGAGTTATTTTGTTGGGAGTTAGAGTAGAGTAGAGTAGAGCGGAGCTCTCCTCGAGATTCCGGAAGTCTTCTCGGAGTTTCGGTATTGTTCTTGTATCTTAACTCTTGTAGAATTACTCTTTTATTATTTATATAATTATTTCCATAATTATTTAGTTTATTCTTTGTTTATTTCTTTTAGTAATTATTTTCTATTTAAGTTTATTTACTTAGTTACGCTAGTGCTCATAAGTGTCTTGTTGTGGGTTTCGTGATTGTGTCTAAGTAGTATGAGTGAGTGCTTTGCCGATATGGAGGTCGTGCTTAGGTGAAAGCTGTGCTACATTCTTAGATAGGGCTATTCTCTTGATCAAGGATAGTTCCTCTAGGGTAGTTATAAGCGTGGTGCTTAGAACTATACCTATGCACGATTGGCGCTTGTCTTTACGGAGGACGGTAGCCCCACGCGTGACAGGTGTGACCAGGCCTTTGCAATCCGTCACGTTCAAAGACAACCTAACTGGGTTTTCAATAGCGGTTAGTTCCCGAGGGGAGCCTGCATTATTGGGGTTCAGTACCAACCTCGGCATAATAACCGTGCTCCGAAACAACATGACTTGAGTGTGCATGACCTTAACTAATGTATGTAACTTTGTAGAATTAATTGCTAGAAGTAAATAGATGTAAGATTAACACATAGGAATCTTTGTCTCTATCTCATTGTTCTCCCAACATAACTTCTGCTTTCTATTTATTTCTTGGATTATATGGTGAGTGCCACCCATATACCATGTACATCCTTAACCCCCGTGTGAAGTAATGTACTATTATTTTCAATCAATATGTATTTACTTTGTTAACATTCAACTTCCTACGCCTACTTCCCTGCGGAAATATAAATACGATAACCCTGGAATACTCCAAGGTGAAATGCTACAATGGTGTTCCGTGCGCTTGCGGAATTAATAGAATATTTGTAACACGCATAATCACCGCCAACAAGCATTTCTGGCACCGTTGCCGGGGAAGTAGCGGCTAGGATGGTGAAATATAACATCGTAACACTATTGTGTGAAGTAACTTTACTTACTTTTGCAGGCTTACCCTTGTCCTGTTTTCTCGTTGTGGACTTTTAAACAGGACCGTGCATGACTTGTTTTGACCTACCAGAAAACTTCCACTCCGACCCAGAGCAGTTCTTGAGGAGGGCGAGGTCAAGACTCACCCCTCCTTCCGCACGTACGACATCCAAGGCTCTGGCTCTCGAAGGATCCTCCTCACCGGTTATCAGCCCATCCGCTTCAACCTCGAACAACAACAACAACATGGGTGAACCGGCCGATAAGACGATCCATGAGTTCTCCGCACCAAACATAGAGAACATCCGCGTGGGACACCTTCCGCACATGAACAACAAGGACTACGAGCTCAAGCCAGCCCTGCTGAACATGATCTTGGCCAGTCCTTTCTGTGGCAAACCTTCGGAGGATGCAAACTCTCACCTCCAGAGGTTCTTGATGACGTGCAACACCTTTGCACGCAAGGACCAATCTCAGGACGAGATTCGCTTGCAGCTCTTTCCATTCTCGCTGTTGGGGAAGGCCTTGCAATGGTACTACGTCAACGTTGAGGCTCTCAACACTTGGGAGGCATGCTCAAATGCCTTCCTCGCTAAGTTCTTCTCGCCGGGCAAGACAACTGCTCTGCGTAACAAGATCACGGGCTTCCAACAGCTCGCAGATGAGTCCATCTCTGAAGCTTGGGCAAGGATGCAGGACTACGTGCTCACATGCCCACACCATGGCATGGAGTAGTGGCTCCTCCTGCAAAGCTTCTACCATGGACTGAAGCCTACCGCACGGGAGCACCTCGACGCCTCAGCTGGTGGCTCTTTCTTCTCTCTTAGTGTGACCAACGCTAAGAAGTTGATTGAGAAGGTCGTGGCCAATCAAAGCCACAATGAACGCCAAGTGCTCCCTAGCAAGGGACGAGGAGTACATCAAGTAGAGGCCTTGGACATGCTTGCACTCAAGCTTGATCAAGTCCTCGAGAAGATGAAGACTCCACAGGATCTGCAAGTTGCGGATTCCCGCATGACGTGTGAAGAGTGTGGCAACACAGGACACATGGGGATTCATTGCCCCAACGCCATGGAGGAATGCAAATTCCTCAATAATGGCAATGGATTCCGTCCCCAGAACAACTACGGCTGGAACTCCAAACCCGACCTCTCCTTCAACAAGAATCAAGGAGGAAATGGTAACGGTAATTTCTCTCGATACAAACCTTCTATCAAGGATCTAGTGCTTGCCCAGGTCAAGATCAACGATGGGATCAGCAAGAAATTCATCTCCACTGATAAGACCTTGGAAAGCACAGCCTCCCAGCTAGATGTATTCAGTACAGCACTGCAAAATCAGCTGAGCCATAACAAGATGCTGGAAACACAAATTGCACAGATAGCCTCAGCGTTGCAACCACCTGCATTGAGTAAACTCCCGGGACAACCTGAAGTCAACCCCAAGGAGACTATAAATGCAATAACTATCAGGTGTGAAGAAGATTATGCAACCTCATGATTCGTTGAGGACATGAGGAAGAAGGACCCTGGTTGCCCAAGCATTCCCTGCTTGATCAACGGATGATATTTTTCTCGAGCACTGTGCGATGTGGGGGCAAGTGTGAGCATCATGCCATTCTCGATCTACAAGGGGATCAGACGTGTAATGTCTCCCGCAGCAATGGGCATGAACATTCAGCTTGCAGACGGATCACGACGCACACCCAACGGGATACTCAAAAATGTCCCTGTCCAGATCAAGAGTCTCTTTGTCCCTGTTGATTTCATTGTGCTAGACATGGAAATGGATGACAAGGTACCTCTCATCCTCGGGAGGCCATTCTTGGGCGCCACCAACACCAACATCAACATGGGAACAGGAGAAATTCACCTGGACTACAATGGGGTAGAGGAAGCATTCAACTTCAAGCCCAAAGTTAAGCAGTGCAAACAAGTGAAGGTCTTCTACGGAAGGGACCCGAGAGAAGTGGAGAAAATTGAAATCACTCCACCCATGCCGCAGCTAGACAAGCTCATCACACACATGAGAAACTACCTAGCAAGAGAAATGGAAGAAGGCCAGCCAATTATTGGAGAAGTCCGAAGAAAGTACTCGAGCAGCCCAAGACGCCACAAGCACCCTCAGCACCTCAAGAAGCACTAGGCGAATCAAAGTCGTCAAGAAGGAGGAGAGCTAGGCGTGCCAAGAACACACGGGCAACAAAGGTACCCACAGAGGAGAGTACAACATTGGCGCTTACAACAATGGTCGCCGCCACAAGCACGAAGAAGACAGCCAAAGTGTGGCGGAAGAAAGAAGGAACCTCTACACCGCCTGATTCTCCGGCGAGTGTGGTCCAATCGAGCTGAACAAGAAGGAGAACGTCTAGCTCAAAGACGTAAAAATGAGAGTCCTCCGATTGGGGAGGCCATCCCAATTGTTATCCTTTAACCAGGCCTGGCACATGCTATTTGTTTTTTTACTAAACTTAGAAAACAAAATAAAAATTATAAAATAAAAAAATACCAAAAATAATTCCCGGCAACGCCTACTAGGGGCTAGCCACATGTATCACCCTCATTCTTTTTGCAGGTACAAGAAGGATGGAGGAGGCGGCCTCTTCGAGCTTGAACCTTGCAAAGGCTCAAGCTTGGGAAGGACCCGCGGTAAATCTGCGATTCAACACGAGCTTAAGTCTTGCAAGGACTCAAGCTTGGGGAGGACCGCCAGGTAAGTATTTCTAACGATCAATAAAATACTCCCATATTTGAATAAGATTGCTAGAATCTTGGTGAATGCTACACTTAAAGGAAATGATACGTAGTTACGTGATAGCTCCCCTTGTGTCACATTGATGCAACCTCTACTCCTGACATGTGTGTTACTTATACTTGAGCATGGTCATATCACTTGTGTTGCTGCATTTTTGTGGGTTGCATACATCACACCAAGTCTAAGCATTGTGAACTATGATATGGCATGATTAGGATCTTTGCAGTTCTTAGTGTGGTTAAAGTTCAGAGATGTTTTTCATTCTAATTGCTGCAAGAACCTGAAAACCCTTTTGTCTTGTAAACACTTCCCTTGTGAGGATTTATTTACCTACCACAGCCATATCATAGTGATATAAAGACATCCCCACTCATAGCCATTTGCTCATGCATTGAGTTTTGTTAAGGTTTAAATGCTTTTGAGAGTAAGCACTCTAAATCTCGGTCAATATTCCTTCGCGTGAGTTTTTGTTTTCTTTCCACCAAAAAGGAATGTTTGAAAATCATCAAACATCTCCATCCACCATCACCACATTTGCAAAACTTTTGAGTCCATATCAAAAAGTTCAAGAATATTTCAACTGCTTATGAACCTTCGTCACTAGTGCCGATGCATCATGGAATCTAAAAAAAAAAAGAGACTCCATGATTTGCAAAACAAGCACTACGGTTCTTATCATAAACATCTTGAGCATGAGCATAAAAGAAGACCAAAAGTTTGCAAATCCATCTCCATTAGTGTGTGTCCATCTTCTCCCCCTTCATCATCATTCCTTCCACATGACCGAGATATAAAGAGTGCTATGTCTCTTGAGATTTATTCTTTAGCTTTACAATATACGCATGACAAATGTGCATATCCTTACCAAGCTCCACATACAAGCCTCATTTGGTAGAAGGTAGGATTTGAGTGAAGCTTTGTAGGAGTAAACTCACTAAAAGGAAGGGAAGTGTGGACCAAAATAAAGGAGAAAATTTTTACGTTGTCTTGCAGCACATAAAAACTCTGGACTTGAACCTGCTAGAACTATTTTGTCCGAAAGTGCTGTTCTGGTTTTCAATGCTCTATGACAAGGTGAAGCATACACGCCCCACATTTGTACAACACTTGTGAATATTCCGTACTCTTGTATACTTACCACCATTTAAGAAGTACGTGGTTGCATCTTTATTACCCTTGGGGCGCTATCATTGTAACTCCTGATCCGCCGGTACCCGAGTTGTTTGCTCGAGGACGAGCAAAGGGTAAGCTTGGGGAGTTTGTTGACGGTGCAAAATTCCCTAATTCACCATCAACATATCGGTAAAGAAATTAGTACTCACCAAGATTCTGTGCATAGTAGTTAGGAATTAACATACTTCCACGAGTTTTGGTGAATTTTGGATGCAGGAGTAAATAATGGAGGAAACCGGCACTGACACGAGGAAAAGTCAGGCCGGCCGGCACATTCATAGGTCGGCCGGCACCCTTGACAGCCAAAGGCCTCGGCCTTCCTCCAACAGGCTGTAAACGGGCTGAAACGTCACAAATCCAAGCCTGTGAAGTAGAATTGCACCGACATACCGTCTGGTGGGCTATTTGGGCCTTAACTTGGCCTTTACTCCAGTTCTGCCGCCCCCACGAAGCCACCAACCTTCGGACCGACTTCAGGAGGCAATCAGGGACGTCCAGGAGTGAGGTGGTGGCGAACCGCCACGATGGACGGCCGGCCGGCCCCCCCGTGTAGGCCGGCTAGCCTGCCTTGGCGCGCCTGCCACTCCACCTCACGCTATAAAGTCCCCCCTATCCTAAGGACCCTATAAATACCCCTGGTGTCTGTAGGAACAAATCGCACCTCACTGATCCAAGCATTTCATTACTCGTTTGTAGAAGTAGAGTTATTTTGTTGGGAGTTAGAGTAGAGTAGAGTAGAGCGGAGCTCTCCTCGAGGTTCCGGAAGTCTTCTCGGAGTTTCGGTATTGTTCTTGTATCCTAACTCTTGTAGAATTACTCTTTTATTATTTATATAATTTTTCAATAATTATTTAGTTTATCCTTTATTTATTTCTTTTAGTAATTATTTTCTATTTAAGTTTATTTTCTTGGTTACGCTAGTGCTCATAAGTCTTGTTGTGGGTTTCGTGATTGTGTCTAAGTAGTATGAGTGAGTGCTTTGCCGATATGGAGGTCGTGCTTAGTGAAAGCTATGCTACATTCTTAGATAGGGCTATTCTCTCGATCAAGGATAGTTCCTCTAGGGTAGTTGTAAGCGTGGTGCTTAGAACTATACCTATGCACGATTGGCGCTTGTCTTTACGGAGGACGGTAGTCCCACGCGTGACAGGCGTGACTAGGCCTTTGCAATCCGCCATGTTCAAAGACAACCTAACTGGGTTTTCAATAGCGGTTAGTTCCCGAGGGGAGCCTGCAGTATTGGGATTCAGTACCAACCTCGGCATAATAACCGTGCTCCGAAACAACATGACTTGAGTGTGTATGACCTTAACTAATGTATGTAACTTTGTAGAATTAAATGCTAGAAGTAAATAGATGTAAGATTAGCACATAGGAATCTTTGTCTCTATCTCGTTGTTCTCCCAACATAACTTCTACTTTCTATTTATTTCTTGAATTATATGGTGAGTGCCACCCATATACCATGTACATCTTTAACCTCCGTGTGAAGTAATGTACTGTTATTTTCAATCAATATGTATTTACTTTGTTAACATTCAACTTCCTATGCCTACTTCCCTGCGAAATATAAATACGATAACCCTGGAATACTCCAAGGTGGAATGCTACAATGGTGATCCGTGCGCTTGCAGAATTAATGGAATATTAATAACACGCATAATCACCGCCAACAGTTAGCTTAATATCGAGCACAAAGACATACACTAAACATGATATCGGTCGAGATGCGGTGAGATAGAGAAGTGATCCAATGATAGAACGATAGACCTTAGGATCAATAGGAATGCCGGATTCATCCACATCAAGAAGACCATTAGTTGCCATTGGTGTCTCAATGCCCTTGCAATCTTTCATCCTATACTTTCGGAGGAGATCTCGAGTATACTTCTCTTGATAGATGAAGGTCCCTTCCTTCATTTGCTTGACTTGAAAACTGAGGAAGACATGAAGTTCACCTATCATAGACATCTCAAACTCCTTTTTCATTAGTGCACGAAACTCATCATTGAAATCCTCATTAGTGGAGCCATAGATGATATCATCAACATAAATTTGGCAAATGAAAAGATCATCACCAACATGCTTAGTGAAGAGGGTGTTGTCGATACTACCAATTTTGTAGCCCTTGTTGGTGAGATAGTCCCGAAGACGCTCGTACATGCTCTCGGAGCTTGCTTCAACCCGTAGAGAGCCTTCTTCAACTTGTAGATGTACTCGGGGTGCTTGGGATCTTCAAAGCCGGGAGGTTGCTCTACATACACTTCTTCATTGATTGGCCCATTAAGAAATGCACTTTTGACATCCATTTGGTGCAATTTGAAATCAAAATGAGAAGAGTAAGCGAGAAGAGTTCTTATAGCCTCAAGACGTGCGACGGGGGCGAAGGTTTCGTCGAAGTCCACTCCTTCCACTTGAGAGTATCCCTTCGCCATGAGTCGGGCCTTGTTCCTTATCACCACACCCATCTCATTCTCCTTGTTCTTGAAGACCCATTTAGCTCCAATGACATTTGCTCTTTTGGGCCTCTTGACCAATTTCCAAACGTCATTACGTTTGAAATTGTTCAACTCCTCTTGCATGGCCATCACCCACTTCTCATCCTCCAACGCATCTTCAATGTTCTTCGGCTCTAGGGAAGACATAAGAGAATAGTTCACGGCAACATTAGATTTGTTATAATCAATATAGTTAGGCTTGTATTGCTTTCTCCCTGTGGCTATCCCTTGGGAAGGACTCCCAATGATAAGGTCACATGAATGATCCTTAGCAATGGGTTTACGCTTCCACGGCGGATCTTGTAGAGATGGAGGAGGTGGCGGTGAAGTGTCTTGAGCATCATGTGCGGCTTGCTCCTTGGAGATGTACGTGTCTTGTTGTCGAAGCGATGATCCCGAGTCATCTTCTTGTGATGTACTTGATGTGGAGGGATGAACTCGTTCTTGGCGGGATTTGCTTGATGGAGCTTGCCATGGTTCACTAGATGTAGAATGAGGTTGAGCGCTTGATGGAGCTTGAGGTAGATCACTTGATGGAGCTTGAGGTCGATCACTTTGTGGTCGATGTGTCTTGCGAGGTACTTGTGGAAGCGTCCCTTGGTGAAGATGTTGTCGGTGGCGGAGATGAAGGTACTTCTTCATGAGGGATGACTTCACCAACCGGCATGTCCTTCAATGCATCCTCCATGGGCTCGTCACTCAAATCATGAGAGCGGTGGAGATCATCTTGTGAGCCATGGGACTCATCAAACTGGACGTCACATGATTCTTCCACGAACCCCGTAGAAGTGTTGTAGACTCGATATGCCTTGGATGAGCCAGAGTAGCCAACAAGAATCCCGGTGTCGGTCCTCTTCTCAAACCTCCCAAGTCTTTCTCTCTTCTGGTAGATGTAACATTTGCAACCAAAGACTCGAAAGTAGGCCACATTTGGTTTCCTCCCAACTAATAGCTCATATGAAGTCTTGTGGAGAATCTTGTGGAGATAGATCCGGTTTTGGGTATAGCATGCGGCATTGACGGCCTCCGCCCAAAACCTCTCCGGTGTGCCATATTCATCTAACATAGTTCTTGCAAGAGTGATGAGAGTCTTGTTCTTCCTTTCAACGACTCCATTTTGTTGTGGAGTATAGGTTGCCGAGAACTCGTGCTTGATGCCAAGGTGATCACAATATTCCTCAATGGCGGAGTTCTTGAATTCGGTACCATTGTCACTCTGAATCTTCTTGATGTTTTGCTCATACTCAACTTGTACTCTTCTTGCAAATTTCTTGAAGATATTGAAGGCTTGAGTCTTGTTCTCTAGAAAGAATACCCAAGTATACCTTGAGTAATCATCCACCACCACTACGCAATATAGATTGCCACCCAAACTCTTATAGGCGGTGGGTCCAAAGAGGTCCATATGGAGAAGCTCTAAGGGTCTTGATGTAGACATGAAACTCTTCGAAGGATGTGGAGATGCCACTTGTTTGCTGGCTTGACAAGCACTACACAAGCGATCCTTCTCAAAAGTGACATCCTTTACTCCTCTAATGCAATTCATCTTCACAACCTTCTTGAGTTGACCCATTCCAATATGAGCAAGTCGACGATGCCAAAGCCACCCCTTGGAAGACCTAGTGAACAGGCAAGTACTTGGTGCAATCTCAATGTTAGTCTCGAAATCCTCAATATATAGGTTGTTGTGCCTAAAACCTTTGATAGTGATACCTATAGCCTCATTCTTAAGCACAACACCCTTATCATCAAAGTTGCATTGAAAACCGAGATCACAAATTTGTGCTACCGATAAAAGGTAGAAATTGAGAGACTCAACTAGTAGCACATTTGAGATAGAGAGGTCATTTGAGATAGCCACCTTACCAAGGCCTCTCACTTTACCCTTGGAGTTATCACCGAAGGTGACTTTGTCATGAGAACTATCTTCTCTCAATGTGGTGAATATGGAAGCGGAGCCGGTCATGTGTTGGGTGCACCCACTATCATGCACCTAATCCTTGCCACCAATCTTGTAGTTCACCCTATTTGAAGCCATCAAAGAGGTAGGAGGGTTATTATCATTTGACTCAATTGACTTGCTTTTTACCTCCTCCTTTTGCTTGATGTAGGATGCGGGAACACCGTTGATGAAGTCCAACTCCAAGGCTTCAAACTTCTTGACAACTTCATCACTAAGTCCTTGATATGACCAATTTTCTCGGTCATCACCCAAATGTGCAAAGATCTTCTCAAGAGAGAAATCATCAAACACATTGACATTCGGCACCGAGAGATGATATTCTTCACTCAAGTGTAGTAGTACATCACGATGTAGATAGCATCTTCAATTGACAATGTTTCCAATTCTCCTCCAACATCTTCAAAGATGAGAACTCTCACATTCAAAGGAACAAGAGCACTAATCTTGTTGATGACTCTTATCTTGAATTCCTCAATCTTCTCTTCTCCATCAAAAGACTCAATTCTTGCGGCTAGAATCCTCAACCTCAAGAGTGCATCGAGCAATGACTCATTTTGATATCTATGAAAATCCTCAAAGTCATGAAGAAGATGATAGTATGGAGATTCCACCATCCAAGGCTCATTTTCCTTGTAGTAATCAATGTGCGGAGATGGAAGATCCGTGTCATCACATTCCACACAATCAAGAGGAGAAGGAGAGTCTTCACAACCACTTGAGTAGGCTTCATCACAAAAGTACACCGGTGTCTTCTTTTCTCCTTCATCTTCACTCTCCAATGGTTGAAAGGCTTCAGACAACTTTGCATGAGCTTGTCTTCTTGTGATGATCACTATAATCTCTTGAATTGAATCATGGACTAGATCATAGTCATCAAACTCAATGAATTCTCCATATTTTTCCTTGGTTAGACCACTCAAGAATCTGTTGATAGCTTCGGGCTTCTCGATCTTTCAAAGACCATTAGCATTGATCTTCTTGACAAGTTCATCGACTCGAAGGGCGAAGTCGACTAGGTCTTCATTAGCCTTCATAGAGACATTTTCCAACTTATTGCAAAGCTTCTCATATCCAATCTTTTCATCCTTCTTGGAGGAACCTTCACCTTCATGAGCTTGAGAGAGATGTGATGAGGTGCTTGCTTGATTTGCATTCACTTGCATACTTGCTTGACCATTGCGATGAGCCACCTCCATATCCATGATAGCCTTCACTACATCATCATATGGCATCTTGGCAAAATCATCCAACTTGAAGAACAGAACAAAACCAACTCGAGCACAAGGTAAACTCCTCAATAATCTCTTCACCAATTTCTTGTGGTCGAGGTAGTGATAATTCCGAGTTACGATCCTCCTAGCAAGCAAATACAAACGAGAAGCAAAATCAGCAATATCCTCATTATGACCAAGAGAAGTAAGCTCAAACTCATCAATAAGCTCATAATAGGTATTATCATTAAAGCACTCATCGGAAGGCTCAATCAACGGTATATCGGCGAAAGTGTTAGGATCTTCATCCATAGTGTTAGCCATTATTCCAAACACACCCACGGTCACAACTCGAGGCAGTGAAGCCTAAAAATGAGCACTTGGCTCTGATACCACTTGAATGGACCGTGTGACCGAGAGGGGGGGGTGAATCGGTGCACACTATAGATTTTTCTCCTAACACAAACACCCACTCGAAACCTAGCAAGTAGTTCTAGTGTATGTAAACAGGGGAACATCATATAAAAGTTTACGCATATCAATCTTCCATAGATGAGGAAAAACAGGTGTGTTTTCTTTTTGCGAGGAAGGAATATGCGCCGTTGAATACAGAGAGAATTTACCAGAGAAGCGCTTTATAAGTGGGCAGTGATTTGTTCAATCTATATTTAGGAGAAATGCGGCCGGGAGTTGATACTCTCGGGATGTTGCGCGGATACTGACACCACTTAGCAACTTCCCAGTCAAATCAATTCACGGGTTTTTCCAACATTGACGTGCACAACTTCGATCTTGAGCGTCCCCAATGGCTGCGTCTTAGCTAACTCTTACAATTGTTTATTGAAGAAAAGGAAGAAAGAAAAGATTGTGTTGGGAAGATGGCTGCGACTATGTACAGCGAAGGACCAGGCGGGGCCAAGAGACGGAGGTGTTGGAGATGATGCCGAAGGCTCCCTGAATCATGCGAAGGGTAAAAGCTACCAGGCGAAGGGACCAGAAGATGCAGCGAAGGATATTGAACAAGAGCGAGTCAAAAGCCTAACACTTGAGAGATGTAACAGAATTGTCTAATGGCACAATTGTAATAACGATCTTTCCTCCGTCCACATTTCATTGTCATCTCTAACCTCTTCGCCCAGCTGAAAGGACCGTGTGACCGGGGGGGGGGGGGTGAATCGGTGCACACTATATATTTTTCTCTTAACACAAACACCCACTCGAAACCTAGCAAGTAGTTCTAGTGTATGTAAAGAGGCACACTAAGGAGAGTCCTTAATCTAGTGAACTAGTAAGAGCAAAGAACTAACAACAAGAGAGCAAGCTAGTTCACTAGATAAGAGCAAACCTAAGTTACACTACAAGCTATACAACCAAGGACAAGTTACTAGTAATCTACTAAAAGGTAAACAAACTAAGGAGAGTCCTTAGATCAACTAGCAAGCATGCAACTCATGAAGTACACGAGCAAGGATATATATATGAAAGAGACAACTAGAGAGCAATAGGAATAGGCCAAGGAAAACAACTAGAGCAACATGTAAATAAGACAATCTCAAGTACTACTAGCAAGCATAGTAAAGACGGTAAGTAAGTGCAAGTAGTAAAGAGAAAGGGATAGAAAGGCTCATGATGTTTTCCCGTGATATCGGGAGGATGGCGCCTCCCCCTAGTCCACGTTGGGTCACTTCCGCCGGAGTCTCGACCCGTCCCTCCGCTCGATGGCGATCCCCTCTAGAGCATTCTTCACCCTTCAAGTGAAGACGCGGGCACGTCCCGCCGGCAACTCCGGATACTCCTCCGAGGGTAAGGATCCGCATGTGATGCGGTCCAAAGGGCGCTCTCTCCTTGTTGCTTCTTTCACACGGGAAGCACGAAGACCGTGTACAAACTTGTAGAGACTTCCACACTCCTTTGGCAAGCTCTCTATCGACGCCTAACCGGTCTAGGCCTTGCCATAGACCAAGAGTAACAGCCTGTTGGCGCTCACAAAACCATGTTTTTACCATGCTAAAATGCACACAACTTGGGTTAAAAGATAAAGGTTATACGGACTAACCCTCACAAGTTCCACGAGTTTTGTTTGCACCAACTTACCGTGCAGGTTCTCAGTTTTCATCGATAAAACAAGGTAAAAGAGCCAAGATTTGGAAGAACGAGAAAGCATGACGTCGACCGACCCTCTTACCACGTCGGCCGACCCCCATGCCACGTCGGCCGACGTCCAGGTTACTCCCCAGCAGTCCAGGCTGAGGTCATCCGAAGAGTTGTCCAACTCATTGAAGTTCAATGGCGTGAAAACTTGTCAAGGGCCCGTTGTGGACTCAATACAATTAACCCAATAGGGAAAATAGGCCGCAGCAGCTCGATCACGTTCTCCACGCAATCCAAGGATTGGATCGATCTTCAATTTGATAACCCAGATGGCGGCGCCATCCCTTGTTTCTGGAGTTGAAACCCTCGACAAAAACACAAGATAATCAAAACCTAACCCTGTTACATGACCGACCTGGCCATATATGTGCGCGCAGGCACATGACATTAGTTCTAGTCGGACACCAACAGCTGGTGCGACTCGACCAGGAGAAAGTACAAAGGAACCTGACTTAATTAAATTGAGAAACCGACCGAGACTCACATGCTAGAAATAATAAAAGGTAAACTATATTCTACAGCAGCCGCGCGTTAACGCGCTGGCACGGCCGCCTCGCGCGCGCCGTGCGATCTGCAATGGGCGGCCGCAGATACGCTACGGCTTTTCTCGTTTCCGAAATATCAGAACCACGTGGGACCCACCCAAAGAGGTGTCAAGGGAACATCCTTTTCCCGTTCATTTCGTCGTGCTCAGTCTCTCTCTTCTTTCTCTCTCTACCTCTCTTCTCTCCGCATCCCATGGCATTCGCGATGGTGAGTGGTGACGGTGGCGGAGGCCAGGGCGGGCGCTGGGGACGGGGAGCGCGGCTCCGTTGGGGAGCGCGACGCGGCGGCGCGACGGGCGACGGGCGCGGCGGCGGAGGGCGGAGCAGCCACGGATTGCGGCCATGGTAGCGAGCAAGGAGACGCACGCGAGGACGTGTTGCAGCTACTTGAGGCTGCGCCAGGCGCCATACCACTCCCCTCAACTGCGCCACTCCTGCTCGCATCAAGTCCGGCGAAATCCGCCGCCATTAGGGTTTGCAGTCCCCGTCGATGAGATCGCCGACTTCGCCCTCTCTATGTGGTATGCCTCCTTGTCATTGTATCTCTCAATCCTAACAGATGAACAATGTTTGAGGTTTGGATTCGAGTTTTTGTAGTAGTAGATTCGTGATTTTCTAGAGTTAGGGGGTAGATTCATGTCGGGTGAGAGGGGAAGAGGTTGACGGGCTTTGTAGGATGCGGTCGTTCTGCTTTTCCCCACCATGCTCCTACCCTACACATGAGTCAGAGGCAGGATTAGTTCAGGCAGCGTTAGAATTCGTTTGAATGTGTGAGTGTACTGTGATTTTGTATCCCCAATGATTTTGATTCGGAGGGCATAGTAACATTGGTTTGCTCTGATTCATGGCTAGTTTCCACCGGAAGAGATGCTACATTCTATCAACTAGACACCTGGATTTTGTTGCATAATGATGAGAATTTTAAGTGCTCTCTAGTATAGTATAGTTGTTTCTTCTCAAATTAGAGCATCACAATCAGTTTCTTTACCTTGATAGAAGCACATAATTTTGTGAATTGGATTGCAATGCATAGCAAATCCATGGTTTGTTGTAATGTTAAGCTGCTCCCCATAATTAAAAAGCAAGTTGAATTTGTAGGATCGCTATGCTTAGCGCATACATCTTTTTGTAGGTTCAGTAAGAGTAGGGATCATCGAGGTTACGGTTCGATAGTTGTTGTGGGCAGCCAAAATGATAAGCATTTGGTTGCTATTTTGTTCACACACTGGTGAGTATTACACTCTTTCCTTATCTATTTATCTCAAATTGCAGTTAGTTAGCCTAGCTTTGATCCTTTTTCCTTCCATTTTTGCGGGGGGAATCTTTTGTAATAGCATGCTGGCAAACCAGTAATTTATGAAACAAAATGAAGACATGCTTTGACTTGCAGTAAGTTAGGATAATGGTAACCTCCTGCTGCTCCAAATCTGCAATGGATGCCACATGTTTCAACTGTACCTCACACATGCATTTTTTATGCATTATTTGGGTATTTCTATATGCTGCATGTAGTTCTATTATACATCTATGAATGCCTTTTTTATGAATACATATTGTTAGCAATACTTTTTTTGGTGGCTATTCGAACTTGTTCATCTGAAAGTTCTGTCTATGCTCGCTGTTTTGCGCAACACGGTTTAACACTTTAGTTCAGCATTTGCAAATATTTGATAAGTATTTCTAATCTAATGTTCAGAAACTAATGGATGAATCCAATGTTCCCTTTTTTCAGTTTGACTAAACTTCTTCAGTTCATTCTTATTAACCTTTACTTAGGCATTTACATTATTACTTCTTTTTTTGCAGTTAATGGCGGTGAGAGTGGGGTGCTGCATCTTTCCATATATTTTGTAGATCAACAAGGGATCAAATTATTGAAGTTGTACAGATCTACGCATTTTCTTTTCAGTTTCCAAGTTTTGTTTTCTCTATCATCCTCCCATGTGCGTTTACATTTTGTTGCTGTCTTCAGAAGCCTTTTTCTGTCCGAATTCCATGAGTCATAGCTGCTGGATGCAGAAGCCATGGCTTTTGCATGATAGCCCTGGTTGTGAAAACTAGCGCACATAGGTCAGTTATAGTGCTAGTTGAATGCACTGAAACATTTTACATATTCTTGTACTTGAAATTTTTTTCCCCACATTGCTTTTGTTCTATATATTTTTTGCATTTGTGGTTAGCCGTCATGCACGTTGATCGTCATGAAATTGGGCCTTTTACAAGTGGATCCCACTAGACATTGGCACGTTGAAAACTTAGTAATGTTATTGATTATTTCTCAGCATTTTTGAGCAATTCATGAAGGTATCTTTTAAACGGCATATAGTACTTCTACACGTATTAAAGCAACTTTTATATATTAATGTAATCTCCTCAATGTCACAATGATATGCATATCAGGAATATCTGTTTACTGTAATTTTAGTGTTTTTTTGTTACTGTATGTACAGTCATTGGCTATGACATGCATGCCAGTTTAATCAAAACATGTACTCATATACATTATTTCGAACAAGATTTTTTCATATGAGTGCTAGCAAATCTGATATATGTTTCAGGCAACTTTATGAACACCCGTGTGAATTGGGAGACATGCATCAATAAGGGGTAACAATTTTTATTTTGGACCAGTCCAAATATCTATGTGCTACTTATTAGTTGCTGAATGAGTCCATTCGGGCTGAACTGATCATCGTACAGTTTTCTAAGACAAGTCAGGATGTTGGCATTTATAGCAATTCACGCATGCATTTTGTTAGTACGGCATAGTATTTTTGCACATATACGAATGCATTTTTATATACAAGTGAAATCCATGGAATTGGGAGGCATGCATCAGTAAGGGGTAACAGTTTTTGTTTTGTACCAGTCCCAGGATATCTATATGCTACTTATTAGTTTCTGAATGAGTCCATTCAAGGCTGAACTGATCATGATATAGTTTTCCAAAACAAGTTAGGATGTTGGCATTTTAGAGAACTTTGCGCAAGCATTTATCAATATGGCACATAGTTTTTTTACACATACACGAATGCATTTATCAATATGATATTATGCTTTGGAACAAACAGTTCAACACAATATCAGACCAAATTTAGGAGAAAAAAAATCAAATAGCAATTCTATAACATACCATAGGCACTTTTAGTGTTCATCGCAAATATTTTGGTGCCTCCCTTTTTGCTTTGTTAACTGAAATGACTTTTGTTTGATATATTCTGAACCTGTGCTAGATAGTTGTTCTTAATTTCTAGAAGCACACAACGAATCGTGTTTCAAAGTCCATTAAACAATGCATAGTAAATCATGTGTAGACTATGTGATAATTAGGTTTCATTAATCAGGAACGGCTTTGTATTTTTTGTGATATTATACTTTAGAACAAACAGTTCGTCATGTTATCATACCAAATTTGGGGAAATTATTTGAATAGCAATTTTATAGCATACTATAGGCATTTCTAGTGTTCATCGCAAGTATTTCAGTGTCTCCCTTTTTGCTATGTTAACTAAAATGACTTTGGTTCGATATTCTGAATCTGTGCTAGATATTTTTTTTTTATTTCTTGAATCACACAATGAATTGTGGTTCAAAGTCCACTAAACCATGCATATTAATTTTAGTTTGTTTTTGTCTCTAACCCTAGGTGATGCTTGCCGGAGAATGTGCTCTTCTGTGGTTAGTTATGTTATTTATCATCCTTTTGATATGTGTTATCTTATTGGGTCGCTATCCTTGCTGCTTTTTCTTGCGCCTGTACCTTTTACTAGCATTTATACCTTTAGATGAATGATTACATTGTCCTTTTGGTATATTATGTCATTTGGAAAATTAATGAAACATGTTTCACTTTATAATTTCTCAATTTGATATGTATGCACAAATATAATATATAGAAAACATTTAGTATGATAAATACATGACCTTTGGAGCACTTTAGTTAGAGATGATTGAGCATATTGCACCTTTGAGCTTGAAGTCATCTCAAACCAAAGCTTGTGTAGCTCAATTAGTGACCCCATGTCGCTGCATGGGAAAAGATTTCTATTTTGCTATTTATCTTTTTGGTTTACAAATGTGAATACTCACTACCAACTTATTCAATATTTTGCCCGTGAAGCTTGATTCGTTCATATTGGTAATTTTATGTACTTCATATAGACATTTTTATATACTTAGCATATGCACTTTTATATACATCATATATGCACTTTTATATACTTCTCATAGGTATTATTGAATGCATGTTAAGCATTTTTACTCAGGCATGTTTTTTGTACACAAAAGCACTTTAATAAAAAAAACTGAAGCGATCTGTATTGACTTTCTCTAAAATGATTGGAAAAATGCAAGGTACTAATTTTAACTGCATCTGGTGTGTTTTTTTTCAGATGATTGATAGAGCACCAACACTGACATGTATTTAGAACACTTCTGAAGATTTCAACCCTGTTTCTTGCTTGAAAAGAAGCTTTGAAACTGGAAAAATTAATGGGCCTAGTTCGTTGTATCTTTTTGCTTGTAAATGTGCTTCCTAGTGTAAAAAAGGCACCACTAGAATTGCTACATCTGTGGCAAACCTGTGCAGTAACATTGTGTAGCAAACCTAGTAGCAAATATGTGTTAGATGCAAATCAGAAACTAGAGGTACTTGCAACCAAAATGTATTGTTTTTGGTTAATTGCAAGCTTATCTACTGTATTAGTTCACTTATGGGGTACTGATTATATATGGTTCTAAAGCAAATCTGCTGTTGAGAGCAAAAGCAAAATCGGTGTCGATCTGCATACAACGGCTGCATGCGAATGTGCCTGATCGATTGTTTGTATTTTTTTTTTTTGTTACTGCCGTCTATCAGTTTTGTATTGAAGCAAATTAGTGAAGATTTACATGGGCGGAACAGTCTGAAAAACGCTTATAACCTTTTATGTGGGACCGACACAGGTTGCAAGGCCCTGGCGCGCACAGGGCTACCCGACAAAATGTGCCAGACAAGGAACGTGTGGGCGGGCACTTTCCAAAAACGGGCAGCCGTGCCGGAGGCTTAACGCCCGGCGGCCGTGCGTTAGCGCGGTCCATAATAAAATATTACGGCAGCTGCGCTAATACTAGTAATTAGGAATCTGTCCCAATTAACGTGATTTCTTGAAGCCCGTACATGCATGTGCAGGTCACGTTGGATATTCCTTGATCTCTACCTCCATGGAACCTACAATAAAATATTTCTTCCTTTTCCGTGTTTGATTATGCTCATTGCTTAATAGCTCAGCTCCTTTAAACTTATTCTTGTGCCAATAATGCAAACAGCCACCAGGTAGAAAGGAACCAAATATAACAGAAGAATTCACCATAAAGTTGCTGCCAAGATAATTGTACGAACTTCGAGAAATACCAGCTGAAAATACCTGAGGAGCCATGGGCTCATCATCCTCTCTCCCTTGAATCAAAGCCGTCCTCGGCTTTGAGGAAATATCAATCGGTTTGCTCTTGGTTTCAGAAACTGCGTTGCCACAACTGGCCTTCAAATCATTACCAATGAAAGTATATTTGCTAGGCATATGATTAGAGAAAATATTTCCATTATTATCATTCAAGGGAATAGTGATAGAGCCGACTCTTATAGATGAATCCTTAGTATCCTCGCAATCTGTTTCAGAGCTGCAACAGCCACATCACTCATGACATCAAGGACATCCCGGAAAAGAAAGAACACTTTGAATTCTTATCCCGAGTCATGAGTGAGGAATGGTTGGACGAGACTGATCGCGATGTTAATCCCGTATTTAAAATAAATTAGGATTCGCCCACCATCTCCTGCCAAATTAAATGCGTGGCTTTCAACAACACTCTTTATGATCCTAAGGCCAAAATAAACGAATTTTTAATTAAAATAATAGTATTTTAATTAAAAATTGCAAAACAGAGGTACCTCTGGAAAAAATTGCAGAAATGGGTGCCTGTCGGTCATCCAGTGACCAATTGGTCACTGGATGACCGATAGGCCTACGTGGCAGCCGACAAACGCCGAGGAGAGGACCTATCGGTCACCCGATTACCGACAAGTACCTGTCGGTCTTCCGACGCCCGACAGGCAGCAGAATATCGCCGAACAGCGCTATCGGGCCGATAGCTGGGACCTGTCGGTCATGGGATGACCGACAGGCACATATCGGTCATCCCACAACCGACGAGCACCTGTCGGCCATCCCATAACCGACATGTGCCTGTCGGTCATGGGATGACCGACAGGTCTTTTCGTTAGCATTTTTTGTTTTTTTTTTTGTTTTGTTTTACCAGTTTGTGTTTTTCTAAATTTTGTTTTAAGACATGAGGCATAAATTAATTTTTTTACATATATTTTTAGGATTGAAAGGTAATATTGTGTGGTTTTCAAAGTTTTTTTTACGTGAATAATGCAATAGAAAAGGTGAACTGAAAAATAACTCGACTTTAACAAAGATACTCAGCAACCAATATCGATAGACCAACATATACAGAGTGAACTGAAACAATGGCGTGTTTCGATGCACATGGCAAAGCTACGTGTCCATCGATCTACTCCTAACACGCCTTAGGGAAATAAATTTCACTCACAGTGAACGTAGTACAAACTATAAGGTGGAATGACATATTCGGTGCACACAATTGCTGATAAGCAACATGAAAATTAAAGGACTAATCGTCGCCTAGGTGAAACGACGCGTATCCCTCGTCGTCCCCTTTCGACGAGAAGCTCGTCCAACCTCAGATCTATTTATCCTCAGTGTCTACTGAGTGCAACGGGGATATTTCCCCTTTCTGAAGGCATCAGGACCTGCTGCCCTAGCGCGGCGAGCTCTCTCGCGCATCCTCTCCCTTTCGGCCTCACGGGCCTCATGAGCAAGGCGATCTTCCTCTTGTTTGCGCCTTCGTTCCGCCTCCTCTCTTTGCTTGCGTTCCGCTTCGTACTTGCATCGACGCTCTTCCTCCTCCTGCCTCATCTTCCTGCGTTCCTCCTCTCTCCTTTCCTCAGCTTCCATATCAAGCCAATGCCTTCTTGCACGTTGAGCGACACGATAGACATGGGCTATATTCTCTGGTGTCTGCTCAGTGTCAACATACTCGATGAACTCACACAGAGGCGGTGGGGACTGCAATGTTATGAACGTATTAGTGAATAAGAATGAATGGTGGAAGCAAAGAATGACGAAGTACAAGTAGTTACCCTTGGCCTCCTATCGGAAGAGTAAAGACGTTGCGAAGGGTCATATTGGTAGTTCTTGCACATCCAAAGCCTTTTGCCGTAGTCATCACCGAGAACGAGTGACTTCACTAGCCTGCATGGAGTGCCACAGAGGCACATAGGGGCGATGAAGCCATCTCCGAGAGGTAACGTCTCTTTGTTGTGGGGTGGATCGTTGGGGAACTCCATAGCTATGGAAGAAATTCCGGTGTTGGTTAGATTGCGAAGTGGCTGAGCTTAATGGACAGACGATGTGTGCATTTTATAGGCATAACTAACGTGGTCTATAGACGAAGACTACAAAGAAAAGAAGAGGAGATGTCATCGGATGCTCTGCAAAGTTGCCCGTGAATGGATGTGTCGCCATGCGAAAATAATAAATGCGTGTCGTCACGTCACTAAAAGTTGTCTAGTCATGTCGCAGTTGTCTAGTCATGTCGCGTTGCAGAAGTTAGTAATAAAAAATAGTTCATGCTTAAGTTCTGAATATTACAAAAACGAAAGAAATCTACTAGTCAAGTACTGAACCCTGACCCCTGTCCTGATCTCCAAGTCATCCTCCACGCCTACGCTTGCTGGGCTCGGCTTCGGCCCTCTTGCCCTGGCCCTTTCTCCCTCGTCGAATCTGATCGGTGGGGTACGTGAGTGGGTCTGGTGCCTGCCTGACCCTGGGAGCCTCTAGTGGTGTCGAAGGAAACTGTTGGGTGGGCTGTGTCGGTGGAGGAGCCTCTGGCATCTGAGAGAAACCCTGGACATCTGGCTGTCCATAAGAAGACCCATGCACTAAGCTCCCAGAAGCAGAGTGCAAGGAGTAGTCAGGCGCGGCGAACTGTACTGGTGGTCCTGTAAAACAACAATGTAAGATTACAATAACAAAATGTTAGAAATACAAAATTGGCATGTTATTATACCTGTGCTCCATCCAGGAGTAGGCATGAAAGGCGGGACTACAGGTAGACCCGACGACGAGTCCCCGGCGTGGAAACGAGAAGAACTTGGTGCACTAGCAGGTGTAGAGAGAGGTGGAGACCTCTGTCGTGCCCTCGGCTGCACATCTGTTGTGCTCGTACAGGAAGCGCACCGGAGAGCATCCCTACAGCGGCGCGCAAGACGGAGTAGGGCTGATCCCAAGTCACGTGGCTCGACTCGTGGAGGGTTGTCGTAGCATCGAGAGCCTAAATCCTCCAGCTCGCCAACGAGATCGCGGCACGTGTCAGTCTACAAAAACGATAATAGAACATTAATAATTAAACAGAAAGGATAAATTTTAAAAAATAATCAAATAGCTTACCATCAGGTGAAAGGCCCGAGTCGGCTGGGTGGCGAAGGTGTCCGTAATTTCAGGCACGTGCTCTACAGGTGCCTCAGCCACAGCGAACAACCGCACACGCGTCGCCCTGTGGTACCACCGAAGGTACTCCCCGTATCGAAACGGGTCGTACGGGCCCTGTGAAACGTGCACATCTGTCTCTGCACCAACCCACTGCTGTATCCACGACTCCATCTTTCTAGCCCACGTAGTCTCGTAAGCAAGACCCTGACCTTTCCTGTTAAACCTGCAATGAAGATATTGTGAATACGTAAATATTTAGGTAACTTGATGAATGGATTAATTAGTTTATGTTGCACTTACGTGTGGGTGTGATCTAGCTGCAGTCTAGGAATAGGGAAGTCCTGAAAGTATCCAAACTGGCGGAAGACTCGAATCACAGCGTATGGCTCGACACAGATGTCGAAGACTAAACGACGCCTCGTAAGCCAGAAAGCTGTGTCACGTGTGCACAAGGCAGAGAGTCCACGCGGTGCACGCCTCGCGACCTCCTCGGTGGTGTACGGCATCCACCTGACCCGGTCTGGCATCAGCTGATCGAAATCAGCAACGAACTGCGGGTACGCCTTACGTACAGTCGCTGTAGCCCAACTCGGCTGCAAGAATCGAAACAATGATCAAGTTAGTAGCAAAAATAAAATAGAAACTTAAATATACAAAAATAAAGTATTACTTACATCGCGCTTGCACCAAATAGAACCCATAGTGGGTCCACCGAGGGGATCGTACTCTCCAAAGTCGTCGAGGTCGTACATGTCATCCTCGTACTCGTCGTACGAGCTCAGCTTCGGTCGCCCGATGTCCACACGCTCAAATGACCACAACATCAGGAACAAAGGGCACCCTGTCAACGAACCCGCACTGGTCGTCCGCCTGCACGCCTCGCACAACGCCCTGTACGTCGCGGCTAACACAGCTGAGCCCCAACTGTACTGTGGCATCTCTGCAGGATCTGTGTCTGCTATCTGCCGTGCAATCTGGATATAGCGCTTATCTACGGTGTCCTGGTGCGTACTAGTGAACATGACCCACCCGAACAACCAAAGAAGATACGCCTCGAGGTGCCTACGAACCCTCCAGTCCTCTGCGTCAACGGTCAACCTGTCAGCACGAAACTGCTCAAGCCACACCTTCGTCGGTCCGTGCCTGTCGTGGAAACCAAACTGCGGGTGCTCCAGATCCGGAGGGAGGACACCTGCAAACCTGTCCAAAATATCCTCCATCCACCCAGGGTTCTGAACAGGAGGAACCACTGCAGCTCCGGCTATAGGAAGCCCAAGTAGCATGGCCACGTCCTGCAGTGTGGGAGCCATCTCACCAACGGTGAGGTGGAACGTGTGTGTCTCAGGCCTCCACCGATCCACCCAGGCTGTCAAAAGTGCACGGTCCACTGGAAACCGAGGGCTCCTGCGACCCCTCGGGTCCAACAACTGGGCAAGAGGTAGCAACCCTGCCGCACGTAACCTGTCATTTCAAATGTGAGAGCATTAGAGTATGAAAAAAAATCAAAATAAGGAGAAATTGACAGATATTGAAATAATATAGAAAACATATGCGTACCTCGGGGTCCAACGTGGATCCACACTCCAAAAGTCGTCAAACGTCCTAAGTCTGAGTGTGTCGTGAAGCTCTCCAGAAGGCAAGCGTGATCGATGCTTAGCATCGATCACTGGATCGATCAACTCCAGGTTAGCCATGTACCTATGAAGTAGTAACATAGAAACAGGAAAATAAATAAACAAACAGTTTTTATAGTTTTACAGTACGATATCTAGTGTTCTGAATAATTATTACACACATTGTTTCATAACGTAGGCATACGGAATTGGAAAACATAGTTCTTGACACATGATGACTACAGGTACAAACAAATAAACATAAATAGATTACACTTCATCAAATTAAGTAGATGGGCCAGCTTCTTGGTTCCGATTCTTTGGCTTCCGCATGGGAACACGCCTGAACTCCACGTTGTCGGGCCCCTTCTCCACTGGGTATTGGCTACAATCCTTCCTTAAATGATCTCCGCCACATACCAAGCACTCCTTTGTACGACGTTTGGCATTCGCTTCATCCATATCATTTTTTATACGCCTAACTTTTCTGCGACCTTTAATTTTAACCTTTTTGTCAGGATCTGGAATCCAACTACGTTCTCCCTCTGGTGGCTTTGTGAAATCAGCCACAGCCCGCCACCCCAGTAGCTCGCCCTGCCATGTAGCCATCACAGCTTCCTTGAAGTAGTATGGTGATACGAAGTGATGAGGATCAATCTTTGCCTTGGCACATCCAGTGAATACATGTGAGCAAGGCAAATGCATTAGCTTTGGCTTATTGCAACTGCACTCGCATTTGTTCAACTGCGGCCACAATCTGCATTCCATCGTCACTTCGGATCGACCAATCCCAAGTCCGCTCTTTCCCCGCAACAAGATTTCGAAGACGAAATCCCTATTACCTGTTCTCCTAACCATGTGCATCTGCCCCTTCGCACTCTTTTCTTTGATGTAATCGGTGATTTTAGCACTGAACATCACTTGTGGGTTGGCAACATGCAAAACTGCTTTTGCATAGCGATCTTGCAGGTATGTTTGTATCCCACGAGTTATACCCTCCAGAATCCCCACTAAAGGCAAGCACCGAGTCCCTTTCAATGCCCAATTATAAACTTCTGCCCCATTAGTGGTCATAATGTCATAGCGGGATCCATCCGTATCTGCTATCAATGCCCATTTCTCCATCGGCTCATCCTTGATCCAATCTGAGAAGCACTTCACCCTTCGTCCACCCCTCCTGCGTCTAATTTTGTCCTACGGTTCATTGGGCAAAGGATCTAACCCCTTTGGCTCCTCGTCACGTGGCATAGGAGGTTTCTTTTTAACCTCGTCCATATGGTTGCCAGTGAGCTTGTCCAACTCGCCCCATAATATGTCAAATTTGCTCCTTCGATTCTGTTTGCACAGCTTCTTGAACATATCCATAAGTCGTTTGCTCTTAAACTGCCTGTAGAAGTTTGCCCCCGGATGCCTCATACACCATCGACTATGCAGATCGGGCCAATATTCCTGATCATTATAGTCTGTCTGCAATGTATCAATTGCTGACAATAATCCCGCATGGCGATCATGTAAGATGCAGACATTGGGTCTCTGCATAACAACCGCTCGCTTCACCCACCTCAAAAACCACAACCAACTCTCTGTATTCTCACTCTCCACAAATGCAAAAGCAATTGGCACAATCTGATTCTCCCCATCCACTCCAATAGCGGTGAGGATCTGCCCTTTGTACTTACCAGTCAAGAAAGTGCCGTCCACAGCAAGAACAGGTCGACAATGCATAAATGCTTGTATCATACAACCAAATGACCAAAATGCACGGCGTAGGACCCTGTCCCCATTTGTATTTTCAAAATCGTCCACTGCAACCACAGTTCCTATATTCCTCGCTTGCATAAGCTCAAGCAAGCCAGGTAGGTTGTGGTACGAGTCCTCGTATGTCCCGAACCTTCTTTCCAAGGCTTTTTGTTTCGCTCTCCATGCCATATCATAGCTGATCTCATAACCTAATCGATTCTCTATGGCATGCATTATAGCAAAAGGAGACATACCGGTCTTCTGCACAATCTCAGGATACATGTACTCAGCTACAAACTGTGTAGTCATGTTCTTGTGTTTCAGAAGAGTCCTATCCAATGAACACGAATGGCCTACCACGATAGACGCCACAAATGACGTCTCAGCTTTCGGCAGGTATCCGTGAACCCTCCATGCGCAACCCGGAGCCGTGCACTTCACGTCATATGTCCTCGGGTTTGAAATGACCACCGTGAACTCTTTCTTCTCTGAGAACGCCCACCTCTTTACGGCATGCTGAAAAGATATCTTATCAGGAAACATCTGCCCTTGACGGACCTCTATAGCATCATACTCCCAACATGAATTGTGGCCATCATTAACAGCTAAGTTCTCCATATTGATCCAGTCCTGCGGCTCTTCATATCCCATGCCCCATCCCTGACCAGCTGTTCCATCAACGAAAGTACGAAACTCGTCATCATCCCTGTCCATCTCATCAACAATTGCCTCATTGACCTCTCCCGAATCTGCTTCTAGTGTGCCAACATTTATTGGAAACCTATCCTCAGTGGTTGGATGAACCACAGGATTTGCAGCAACTTGACTTGGCTCGGCACCAACATGACTCGGCTCGTCACCAACATATTGCTCCGCATGAACAATTTGTCCCACGACTCCATCTTGCTCTGTATTTACGACATTGTCATCAACCTCCTCCTCCAGACGGGTCGTTGTCGGATTACATTGCACCAGCAACAAGTGAGCAAAATGCCGTTGTAATCCCATTGTCACAAATTGCTTCCAATGTTTAGTGCTTCTCACCTCCACAAGTTCCCATTTCCATGAGCCTTCACGCTTTCGAGGAATCATAGCTCTCACTACAAACCGATACTCTAAAGGATTCACATTCAAGAGACTATGTAACCAGCCATACACTTCGCCTCGCTGGATCTCTACCGGATCATTCAAAACACTATCCACATACTGAAAATTACTCAAATCTACCCCATAGTCACGATGCTCAATTTGACCTTCTCCGTAAAAAACTCGGAAACTCACTACACTGGACATCCTGCTAAAAACAAATTAATTACTATAGAGATCATATATTTTTCTTAAATATTTTTCTTAAATATAATCATGCGTTAATATTTTTTTGACAAACTTAACGAATGGCATGATAAATAAAATGCCCATCAAATATGACGTTCTACTACTACTACATACCATTATTTTTAACTAAATCTATAAACACAATACTAGTCTAATCTTATTTACTAACACATCTCCTATAAACTAACAGTCTTTAAACAATATAATTTAATCCCTACACTAACCCTTACACTAATATTCTAATCCCTACACTAACCACTACACTAATATTCTAATCCCTACACACTACACTAATGCTACCATTGATAAACTAAACAAATAAAAAAAAAAAACTAACCTGCGAGTGCCGCCCGAGGCGGCCTCCACCGGCGGCGCAGCACAGGCCAAGGGGGCCCACCGCCACCAGCCAGCGCCGGCCCGCTCCGCGCCCCTCCCTCCCTGCTGCTCGGCTCGCCCTGCCGCCCTCGCGCTCTCTCTCTCTCGCCGACGCTGGAGACGAAGCGAATGGGAGAGAGAGAGAGCAGGGCGCGGGCGCGAGTGGATAAGGCAGGCCCTATCGGTCGCTGAATGACCGATAGGTGCCTGTCGGGTCGCGGACGACCGATAGGCACCTGTCGGGTCGCGGCTGCCCGATAGGAACCTGTCGGGTCGCGGATGACCGACAGGTCCTACGTGGACGCCTCTCGGCTTCCGACTGCTTACGTGGACGGCATGTCGGGCTTCCAGTTACCGATAGCTTGCCTGTCGGTCATCCAGTTACCGACAGGTACCCATTTCTGCAATTTTTCCAAAACGGACCCCAGTTTTGCAATTCTCTATTAAAATACTATTATTTTAAAAAAAATTCCAAAATAAACATCATATCTCGGCAAGCCTTTACAAACCTATGCCCTGGTGATGACCTCACGCCATCTTTGGCCTGCCTTTCCGAACAGAAGAGACGGCTCATAAGAACCGATGGCGTTCTCGAGCAAGTTCCTCTCATTTTCGAAGACCAACACATTCATCTCAACTTCCATGTCTTCGATATCCCCGATTGCCTCGGAAACTTTACCTTGATAGGTCTACCCCTTCAACGGGTAATCCGGGAAGTAAACATCTGCGGGAAGGAAACCTTAGATTTTGCGTTGGGCAAAGAAAATCTGGAGGTGAGCTTCAGCCACGCTCTCAACACTATTGCTGATGAGCCGCACGAGCCCGACCCCCTCGAGGAAGTGGTAGCAGTTTATGCCTTGCAAGAACTGTTTAACCCAGAACCCGAGATTGATGAAAATCACTTTGTGGAGGAAGAAGAACCCATTGACGTTCCAGCAGAGCTCGACAAAAGTGAAATTCCTAAACCAACTCTACCCGAGCTTAAGCCTCTTCCTCCCGGCCTCAAATACGCCTTCCTGTTTGGTGACCGGTCAGTGCCCGTCATAATCAGCGATAAGCTTATCGATGACGAAACGGAAAGGCTTCTTGCTCTTTAATGCAAGTATAAATCGGTCATCGGATATTCTCTCAAAGACCTTAAAGGCATCAGCCCAAGCCTCTGCACGCATCGCATCCCTATGGAATCCGAACATAAACCGTCCATAGAGCATCAACGCCGCTTAAATAAATGCTATGCGTGAGGTGGTCAAGAAAGAGGTCCTCAAACTCCTACACGCTGGAATAATCTACCCTATCTCTGATAGTGAGTGGGTTAGTCCCGTGCAGGTAGTTCCAAAGAAGGGAGGAATGACAGTCATCACTAATGAATGAAATGAATTAATTCCTCAACGAACCGTCACGGGATGGCGTATGTGCATAGATTATCGTAAACTCAATAAAGCCACCCGACAAGATCACTTCCCTCTCCCTTTCATTGACGAAATGCTCGAACGTCTAGCAAAGCATTCCTTCTTTTGCTACCTAGACGGCTATTCTGGGTACCATCATCCACCCGGATGACCAACACAAAACCACGTTCACCTGTCCTTATGGAACATTTGCTTACCGGCGAATGTCTTTTGGACTTTGCAACGCACCCGCCTCATTCCAACGATGTATGATGGCAATCTTCTCCGATCTCATAGAGGAGATAATGGAGGTCTTCATGGATGACTTCTCCGTCTACAGAAAAACCTTTGATTCTTGCCTTGCAAATCTTGAAAAGGTTCTAAGTAGATGCCAAGATGTGGATTTAGTCCTGAATTGGGAAAAATGCCACTTCATGGTTCGAGGAGTTGTCTTAGGGCATATCGTCTCAGAGAGAGGTATAGAAGTCGACAGAGCGAAAATTGAAGTAATTCAATCCTTGCTGCCACCTAAGGATGTTAAGGGGATTCGCAGCTTTCTGGGGCACGCCGGTTTTTACCGGCGTTTCATAAAAAATTTCTCACATATAGCGCGCCCCTTAACAACTCTTCTGGCCAAGGACGCTCCTTTCATCTTTGATGATGAATGTCTTGTCGCCTTTCATACTCTCAAGAAGGCCCTCATCTCTGCACCTATCATTCAACCTCCTGATTGGAACCTCCCGTTCAAGATCATGTGCGATGCTAGTGACTACGCGGTTGGAGCCGTGTTAGGCAAACTAAGGACAAAAAGCAACACGCCATTTCCTACGCAAGCAAAACGTTAACCGGGGCCCAGCTGAACTACGCCACCACGGAGAAAGAGCTTTTGGCGGTGGTGTTCGCCATTGATAAGTTCAGGTCTTACCTGGCCGATTCAAAGGTGATCATCTACACGGATCACGCAGCCCTTAAATATCTTCTTACCAAAAAGGATGCCAAACCCAGACTCATTCGTTGGATCCTCCTACTCCAAGAATTCGACATTGAAATCCGTGACAAGAGGGGAGTCGATAACCTGGTGGCTGATCATCTCTCCCATCTTCAATTCAACAAACCAAACAGCATTCCCATCAATGACTACTTGCGAGATGACACTCTTCTAAAAATCTCGAGTTCCGATCCCTGGTATGCAAACATAGTTAACTATATAGCAACAGGATATATCCCACCAGGCGTAGACAAAAGAAAGTTAATCTTGGAAAGTAGATGCTATCTTTGGAATGACCCCTACCTTTACCGTGTCTGCCAAGATGGCGTTCTTTGCCGCTGCATACCTGCGTGTGAGACATTTAAGATTTTAGAAAGATGCCATTCGTCCCCTCACGGGGGACATTATGGCTACTTCCGCACCAATGCTAAGGTTTGGCAAAGCGGGTTCTACTGGACAACCATGTACGAAGATGCACAGGAATTCGTTCGACGTTGCGCACGATGTCAAAGGCACGATAACATAAACGCTAGAGATGCCATGCCCCTACAATATAATCTGCAAGTCAAAGTGTTTGATGTGTGGGGGATAGACTTTATGGGACCTTTTCCAAGTTCGGATGGGTATCTTTACATTTTAGTCACTGTGGACTACGTTTCTAAATGGGTAGAGGCCATCCCTTGCAAGCCTGCAGACTCGGCCAATGTCAAAAGGTTGTTCAATGAATACATTCTACCGAGGTTCGGATTCCCTGGAGTGGTGATAAGCGATGGTGGTTCTCACTTCACCGACCGTTCCTTTCGTTGGATCTTCTCCTCGATGGGAATCGAGCATAGGATTGTCATCGCTTACCACCCACAAACTAGTGGACAAGCCGAAACCTCTAACAAACAAATAAAGAACATCGTACAGAAAATGGTAGATCAAATGGGTAAAAGCTGGAAATACAAGCTTCCGGATGCCCTTTGGGCATACCGAACAGCTTTGAAGACCCCGATCGAAATGACCCCTTTTCAGCTTTTGTATGGAAAATCCTGCCACCTGCCAGTCGAGGTAGAGTTTCGAGCGCATTGGGCCATCAAGAAGATGAATTTTGACTTCGAGGCCGCTAGTACTAAACGGAAAATACAACTTTGCGAACTCGAAGAAATGAGAGAAAAGGCTTATCATAGTGCCAAGATTTATAAAGAGCGAACAAAAAGATGGCACGACAAAAGAATTAAGCTTAAAACTTTCAAACCCGGAGACAAGGTCCTCCTTTTTAATTCGAGGGTCAAGCATTTTGGTCATGGCAAACTCCGCAGCAAGTGGGAAGGGCCGTTCACAGTCGTTCGCGTCTCTCCCCTAGGCTCCGTGACCATTAGTGGAGACTCAGGAAATTCGTTCACGGTCAATGGCCAACGGCTTAAGGTTTTTCTCGAGCCTGATTTCTCGACCCTCAACGAGTGGAAGCCATCGAATTTATACAACCTTAGCCACAACTTCGTTTTGGTCTAGCTCTGACCGAAAACCGAGCAAGTCCACACTAGGAACTGTCTAGATTTCCTTGCAAAGTTTTTTGTTTACCCGAACAAATAAATCGCACAATGCACAACATCAGGCAAGGTGGGCCACTGGCTGCGTCGGCCGACCCCACTGGCTGCGTCGGCCGACGCATCTATGTCGCCTGACGTGCCAAACTCACCCGGCACGTCACGAACTTTTTCACTTCCCGTTCCCTCCGAAGCCTCACCTCGTTTGCATCGCCCAATTCAAATTTTTTCAAACAAAATAACGTCGCCCGCTTATCCTCCGAGCAAAAAGGCCTTATCTCTTCAACTTCCTTTTGAATTCCTGGCTATTTTCGTGGGTGCAAGGCCTTTATCAAGGGGACGAGCTACCCCGGCACTGTTCACACATCGCCTGACCCCCCTTGACACCCTAATTCCACCATCATTCGCCACTCACGAACATCCATGGAGTTCAGCACCCCCACCAAGTCGACCTCCCGTGAGGCACCCTCGCCCAAGGTGCCCGGAGCACCACCTAGAGAATCGGCAATGTGGGTGATGGATGTCGATCCGATCGCTGTCAAGGAGCCGGTGTCAATTGTGGTGTTGGGTCTCCCGGCCAACAACGCACCCGAGCAGGCCTGCAAGCCACGTCGCCTGGTCGCACCAAAGGATCGGGCGGTGAAGCTGGGCGGCACATCCTCGGGATCGATGGGCGGGGTCATGCCGCGTCGGCCGACCCCTCCACGTCGGCCCACCCCAACCAAGGTCGTCCGACCCCTGTCGCCCTCGCCCAAGATCGGGAAGCAGCTGCGCCCACCATCCCCGAGGTCGCGCCTGACCACGGGTGCGCTCGGGTTGAAGGGCAATGCCGCTACAAGCACGGCAAGAAAACTTGCCTTCTCGCCGGACGGTCATGAGGACCTTCGTGATCACAGCATGACCCAAACTACTGCTTAGTTTTACTACGAGTACGACTCGCAACTCCAGAACAGCGCGAAGGCCTAGCCGGACGGTCATGAGGACCTTCGTCATCACTAATGATAATCACACCCGGAGGAACTGATAGCAAGGGAACTGGCTGTGCAGGAACCTCAACTAAAGCATGCCTCCAAGTTATCCGATCAAGCTTCGCGAAGTGATCCACGAGATCCTGAGGAAGAGCATCTCCGCGCTTGAAGCCCACAAAAATTTCATAGCCAAGAAAAGTAAAAGAGGAGTGGAAGGCAAGTCAGGCGGCCAGGAGTAACCATGTATATATAAAGAAAGAAGGAACATTCCAGAAAAAAGCACAAAATAATATTTTTTCATAGCCCATCATTCAAAAAGATGAGAAGCCTTGTCGTATTCAAAGACAAGATGACAACCTAAAAAGGCAGAGAATGGTGGTAACCTTCGCCAAACGATTGCGAAGCTTTCACCCACTCAAGGCTACAATGTCAATTCAAAAAGGAAAAACAGTAATCTTCGTAAAAAGATTTACGGAGATTCTATCACAGACAAAAGCCAAAATCTCAAAACGATAAAGAACCTTTGCCAAGTAACTGCAAAGCTTCTTTTATGAATGTGGAGAATGGTATTTTTTATATATAGACGATTATCAAAAGAATAAAGCCTTGACAAAGACAAGATGATAAAAATTCGCCTCCAAAAGGAAGACATAAAGCTTCTCCAAAAAAGGCAGAGAAGGAACAATAAGAAAGAAAAATGATGGTAAAATTTTCGCTTAACATCGCGAAGATATCAACCATTAAAGGCATGAAAGCAAACGAAAATATAGTATCCTTCATTCAGAAACTACGAAGCAGCTATCAGTAGTCTTCGCTAAGAATTGCGAAACTATCGTTCTACAAAGATGTAAAAGCCAAAAATACAGCATGGTTCGCTAAAAATTGCGAAACAACTGTCACAGCCTTCGCTAAAGATGACAACTATCAGCCATGAAATGCACCAAAAATAATGTAGATAGTATTTTCTTGCTCAGAAATTGCGAGATCCACTATCTATAATCTACACGGAATTATCCTTCGCAAAAGGAAAAGAAGTAATTTCATGGAAAAGTAGTAACCTTCACACAGAAATTGTGAAGCTACCATCAAAGGGCTCGGGCAGCAAGCCCCAATATCCTGGAAAAGAATCAAAAGGGAGATAACCCTATGCAAGTAAATTACAAAACTTCAACTTAGCAAAGCTCAAAGTTGTAACCCAAAGGAGATGACAGCCCTCATAAAAGCGATCCGCGAAGCGTCTGTTCGACGAAGAGTCCAGAAACAATTGGAAAGGAGAGAACAATCCGCTAAGCTAAAAACAATGGCAGCACTCATCGCGAAATCAAAAAGCTACAAAGAAAACAACAACCTTCGCAAAGGTTGGCAAAGCTGCCTTCTTATAATTAAAGATTTGAAAATATCGGGATGATGATACGCCAAAAGCCTACAAGTCACATAATAGAACAACATACCAATGGAAAAGGTAAAAGTATGAAGGGCTTCGGAAAAATAACACGAAGGCATGAGTAGCGCAACTAAAATGCATAAGGTTACGAAAATTCGAAGGCTCAAAAACAAAGTTTGAAGTCATCGTAAAAAGAAACCGAGAGAAAGATATTTGATACGGAATAGACTGCGAAGAAATTTAATAAAGCATCTATTCTGCAACAAAAAAAAGTATCTACAGAGATATAGTCTAAGGCCGCCAAAAAGCATATCTACAACAAAACGCCACGAAGGCCATCAAGAAGACCCTTCGGGGAGATCAGGTGTAAGAGATTTAACTCTACTCCACCAAAAGTCGTTGATCAAGCCAAGATACCTAGATTCAACCACACTAAAATCATGAGTAGAATCGGACGCCTTCGCTGAAAAGCCTGGCTGGGCAATGATCTCAGTAGCGTTACTGCCTCCACGAAGAAAACTATAAAGGACGTCTCGGATCACGAGTATCACTGCATCATAGGAATAATCCAGAAAAACGCCAACAAGACCCCTGATGTTGACACGCAACCACTCTTTCACGACATCCGGAGAAGCATTCTCTGAAAGATTATCGAAATTCTCTCCAATAGCCTGAAGTAATTCTTTTAGAAAACCGCAAAAGCGAAGAGATTCAACGTAGCTAGTATCAGAAAGTAGCGCCTTCAACTGAGTAAGATCAGACAGGCGCGAAGAAAGAAGGTTACAGAAAAGCTCCTCTTTCTCAAGCAACAACTTCTTGCCGCGAATGGTCTTCTCAAGGAGAGATAAGTACTCGTCATGCCCTGATACATTGCGTCAGAGGGTTGCAGTCTCACGCTCTAATTTCCAAACAACAGAAGATGAAACTTTCAATGCTTCATCTGTCTTAGCAAGAGAAGCTTTGAGAGATGATATTTTAGAGACTTCATCATCCAAATGCTGACTTCGATGGGCACAAGCTTGAGTAAGGGTGATAGACTGCAGTAATGAAGAAAAAGGGGAAAGTGTTAGAACAGGGAAAACACGAAGCATCATGTAGCAAATGACGAAGGACTCTCGGCTTAACCTTGATTTGATGAGCAATCAAGGAGTGAAGGAGAACTTTGGGATCAAGATTTGAGAGACCGAGCTCCACTTTTGGAAGCCAAAGCCTTTGAGAAACAAAGCTAAGAGGGCCCACATCTTGGAGGTCCGCATTCAAAGAAGGCAAAATAGCCTGGATGTCTATCGCACCAACCCCAAAGTCCGAAGATCCTAAGAAAAAAGAAACAGGCGAAGGTAAAACATGAAGGAAGCCAACTTTTAAAAGAGGCAAACATAAAATGGAAATAATGCATACCATGAGAACAAGCAGCTAAGGCAAGAGACTGCGAAGCTTGTGGTGCATTATCCGAAGGCAAAGAAGAAGTATTAGCTTCGCTTGAGCTAGGTAAGACATCCGTCGTCAGAAGACTGCAGAAGCGAAGAGAATCAACATAGCTAGCATCAGTAAGTAACACCTTCGACTGAGTAAGGTCAGATAGGCTCAAAGAAAGAAGCTTACGAAAGAGCTCCTCTTTCTCAAGCAGGAACTTCTTGCAACGAATGGTCTTCTCAATGAGAGATATATACTCGCCATTGTTGGTGGTGATTATGCATGTTATTAATATTTCATTAATTCCGCAAGCGCACGGAACACCATTGTAGCATTTCACCTTGGAGTATTCCAGGGTTATCATATTTATATTTCCGCAGGGAAGTAGGCGTAGGAAGTTGAATGTTAACAATGTAGATACTATTATGTGCAATAACAATACCTTACTTAAAAGGGTACATGATATATGGGTGGCACTCACCATATAATCCAAGAAATAAGTAGCAAGTCGAAGTTACATTGGGAGAACAATGAGATAGAGACAAAGATTCCTATGTGTTAATCTTACATCTATTTACTTCTAGCAATTAATTCTACAAAGTTACATACATTAGTTAAGTTCATGCACACTCAAGTCATGTTGTTTCGGAGCACGGTTATTATGCCGAGGTTGGTACTGAACCCCAATACTGCATGTTCCCCTCGAGAACTAACCGCTATGAAGAACCCGGTTAGGTTGCCTTTGAACGTGGCGGAATGCAAAGGCCTGAACACGCCTGTCACGCGTGGGGCTACCGTCCTCCGTAAAGACAAGCGCCAATCGTGCATAGGTATAGTTCTAAGCACCACGCTTACAACTACCCTAGAGGAACTACCCTTGATCGAGAGAGCAGCCCTATCTAAGAATGTAGCACAGCTTTCACTAAGCACGACCTCCATATCGACAAAGCACTCACTCGTACTACTTAGACACAATCACGAAACCCACAACAAGACTATTATGAGCACTAGCGTAACTAAGTAAATAAACATAAATAGAAAATAATTACTAAAAGAAATAAATAAAGAATAAACTAAATAATTATAGAAATAATTATATAAATAATAAAAGAGTAATTCTACAAGAGTTAGGATACAAGAACAATACCGAAACTCCGAGAAGACTTTCGGAACCTCGAGGAGAGCTCCGCTCTACTCTACTCTACTCTAACTCCCAACAAAATAACTCTACTTCTACAAACGAGTAATGAAATGCTTGGATCAGTGAGGTGCGATTTGTTTCTGCGGACACTAGGGGTATTTATAGGGTCTTCAGGACAGGGGGCATCTTATAGCGCGAGGTGGAGTGGCGGGCGCGCCAAGGTAGGCCGGCCGGCCTACACGGGGGGCCGGCCGGCCGTCCCCTGTGGCGGTTCGCCACTGCCTCTTGCGTGGACGCTCCAGATTGCCTCCTGGTGTCGGTTGTCAAGTCGGTTGCTTCGTGGGGGCGGCAGAAGAGGAGTAAGGGCCAAGTTGAGGCCCACTCAGTCCACCAGGCGATATGTCGGTGGATTCTGTCGCATGGGCTTTTGTTTCTGCATGTTTCAGCCCATTATCAACCCCCTGGAGAAAGGCCGAAGCCTGTGGGCACCAAGTGGGGCCGGCCGGCCTATGGTGGGGCCGGCCGGCCTGGCTTTTCTCCTGCACAGGCCTACTTTTCTCCATTATTCACTCCTGTCTCCAAAAATCACCAAAACTCGTGGAAGTAGGTTAATTTCTAACTACTATGCATAGAATCTTGGTGAGTACTAATTTATTTACCGATATGTTGACGGTGAATTAGGGAATTTTTATACTGTCAACAGCCATACTCTGATTCAGTGCTTTGACTGGTTGCAGTCTCATGCTCTAATTTTGAAACGGCAGAAGATGAAACTCTCAATGCTTCATCTGCCTTAGCAAGAGAGGCTTCGAGAGATGATATTTTAGAGATTTCATCATCCAAATGCAGACTTTGACGGGCACAAGCTTGAGTAAGGGTGATAGACTGCAGTAATAAGGAAAAGGGGAAAGTATAAGAACAAAGAAAGACTAAGCATCATGTAACAAACGACGAAGGACTCTCAGTCTAACCATGATATGATGAGCAATCAAAGAGCGAAGGAGAACTTCGGGATCAAGATTTGAAAGGCCGAGCTCCACCTTTGGAAGCTGAAGCCTTTGAGCAAAAGAGCTAAGAGGGCCCACATTTTGGAGGTGAGCATTCAAAGAAGACAAAATAGTCTGGGGATCTATCTCACCAATCCCAGAATCCAAAGACCCTAAGGAAAAAGAAAACAGGCGAAGGTAAATCTTGAAGGGAGCTAATTTTTTTTTAAAAAAAAATACATACCACGAGAACAACTAACTAAGGCAAGAGACTGCGAAGCCTGTTGCATATTATCCAAAGGTAATGAAGTAGTATCAGCTTCGCTTCGGCTAGGAATGACATCTGTTGTCACAAGCTCACCAAATTTGCGTTTGCTAAGAAGACCAAAGAACGAAGCCTTCTTTGGTAGAGCAAAGCTATTTTTTACTCCAGAGCAAGAAGCCAAAGAACCTGCAAAGGGGTTTTGACAAGCATATTCAGAGCCAACTACCTTTTCAGCATCAACGTCAATTGATAAACCAAAATCGGCAAGTGAGAAGCTATATAAGTCCATCGAAGGCACAACAGGAGAAGCATCTTGACAAGCAACAGAATCTTCAGCCGAAGGAATAGAATTCAGACCAATAGCAGGCGAAGGCTCTTCAAAGATCATGGAATACGAAGGGGTCAAAATAGAACCTCTGACAGGTGAAGGAATCTCAGCATTCTTCGGAGAAGAATGAATCTCAGGCGTATCCTCGCAGATGGTCGAAGAACCCATCTCAATAGTCGAAGTAGTTGACACACTAAAATATGGAGGACCAGTCGCAATGGGCTCCAGAAAGGCTTCGTCACCAGAAGGAAGGTATTCGGGACAAGGATACTTAAACTAGAAGATATCCAACTCTGATAAACCCTGTTTATCCTACGACCAATCCCCCTTCGGGATCGCTCAACCCACTCTTTCTGAGAAAACTTTCCAAGGAAAGAAGCCACTTGATCCTGGGCCCATCAGAGGGTGAAGCTTGCAGAAAACGAAACAAAGTCAGCGAAGCAGAACAACGCCAATAAAAAAAGGAAGAAGAGAAGAGAAAAGAGAGAAGTAAACGAAGTCTACAAAAGTAAAAAGAGGCCATACGAGGTCCTCAAAGCCTGGCAGCACTGCCACCGCCTCCAGAAATAAACCAGCAAAACAATGGAAGAAGCACAGAAACTAGCTACACGTCTCAAAGGCAAACTATTAACGCTATCTCCGGAGGATCGACCCAGCAGCTAGACTCAAGAAGGGCAAGGAAAGAACACATTCGAAGGGTACATAATGTGACGTCAAGAACTCCGTTTGTGAAAACCAAGTGGTCCCATGTTCACATCACCTTCGGAAAAGAAGACGCAAGAGACCTTGACCAACCGCACTCAGACCCGCTGGTCATCAAAGCAAATATAAAAGGGTTTGATGTACTCAGAATACTTGTCGATGGAGGAAGCCCAGCTGACATCCTCTTCGCCTCTACATATAGAAAGATGAAGCTAGAAAATGAAACACTGCAACCTGCAGGAATTCCATTGGTCGGCTTCACTGGAAAGGTTATCCAAGCATTGGGAAAAATTAACCTACCAGTTACTTTCGGCGAAGGAGACAACGCAAGAACTGAAGATGTGACCTTCGATGTAGTTGACATTGTTTATCCTTACAATGCAATCTTCGGAAGGGGGTCCATTAACAAGTTTGAGGCAGCCATACATCAGGGCTATCTGTGCATGAAGATTCCTGGTCCCATCTCTGTGATCAGCATTCTCGGAGACCAACTCCAAGCAAGAAGTATCGAAGATGGCGAAACCCCTGGGAGGAAGAATGTCCACTTCGTCCGAAGGAGGCAAAAGACCCCAAAGTTCAAGATCTTCGGACTCGAAAACTCGTCCATGACATATCAGAAATGCATGAGCCGTATTTACCAAGAACATCTCTTCGGTAGCACGCGCGATGCCTATATGTAAAAGCACAAAACTTGCGGGGGGTGCACTCTTTTTCCTCACGAGGGTAGCCCTGCGAAGGGTGTGAGGTTTTTTAACGAGGCACCCTCCAAGACTGTAACACAGTTTTATAATTACCTTTTTACCCTCGAAAAATTCCAGAGCAATTTCCTGGGAAGCGTAGAAGAGCCAAGGCTCAAGAAACGAAGCTTCGAGCTCAAAAACAATATCAGGCAAAAGCCTAGAGAATCCGAAGGTTACACCAATTGAGTATTTGGTGTAGTCTAAGTTTGGATTGATGTATCACAAGGGATGATACAGAGACTCCAGAGAAGAGCCGAAGGGAAAGATAAGCAAAGAAAGCTTAATCTACCCAAGTACAGGCAAACAGAAACCTTCGTACAAGAAAAAATCGCGATCCTTCTCATGAAACGTTCAAATATCAAAGAACGAAAACACAAAAACTTGCGTTCCTCAAAGGAAACACAAGGTCATCGTGCAAAAAGCATTAAGAGCTTCGATGATATTGAAGAAATCTTCTCTCTGGCAAAGACCTCCGAAAGAATACTTCAAAAGAAAAGCTTTATTAAGCAGAGACATCAATCAAGGAGAGCCATCGTCAGGCTCACGCTTTACAAAAAGGCCTAATTCTAAAAGCATTTCGCATACAATACTAAATTCATCAAAATTATATCCATTCAAAGGAGAATAAGGCCTTTGAAATATGGGATCTATTATCCCAGACGAAATCATTCGCTCAACATGCGAAGCAGCATCGAAGGAGGAAGACGAATCTAAAACGTCCCCTCCCTTCTTTTTCTTGGCTGCACCTCGATGTGAAGAACTACTACCTCGTGGACAGCGACCACGAGGCCTTCGTTTGTTCCGACCCCGACTCCCTTCGGGAACATCAGCTTCTGGGCGATAAACTCTCCCAATAGCCACAAGGCTACCAGGTGGAAAGAAAAAGAACTTTCACCTCCCTCAACAGGGGACAAAGGACTCGAATCACTAGATAAATCAATCCTCGAAGGAGAGCTAAAAACTTCAATCGGAGGCTCACGGTGAATCAAGCCACTAGAAGAAGGCTCCGGAGTCGCAAACTCGCTCAGAGAAACATCAGATGATGAATCTGGAGCAACACACTTCTCCAAAACCAAGTCAGAAGAAGCCTTCGGAGTAGCAAACTCGCTCAAAGAAATATCAGACAAAGCCTAAGGTCCAAAAAACCAAGCAAAAATTAATCAAAGCAACATAAAGTTTACATCAATATTACAACAATTCTCAAGAAGACACAAGTCCGAAGGGATGATATAACCCCTCTCCCGAAGAAAAAATAAATTGTTTATACCTCACTCTGAGGCAGACGACCGACAGACTGCACACGGTTCCAGAAGGATTCGTCAAAATGACCGGCGACCTTCAGAAGAGCTTCAACCACAGGACGGGGAGTAGAATCAACAGCTGAAAATTTGAAATCGTCAGAAGCAACCTTCGCCAAAGCATTGCTTCCTTCGACATCAAGAGAATGGAGGAGATCCCGAATAGCCAGATGAACGGCATTGGTGGAGAAGGCCCTGCAAGCCTTCACCACGAAAGGAATGTTGACAGAGAGCCAAGATTGGCGCTGCTCAGTCGAAGCATCCTCAGGGATCTGATCAGGAGTAGTTCCAACTGAGATAAGAGCATCCTGAATATGGCTGCAAAGAGAAGACAGGCGAAGCTCTTCAGCCTTAGCAAAAGAAACCGACTCCTGATCTGCAGTTTCAACTTTTCCGCGAAGGACCTTGTTGGCTTCCAAAGCCTCGCAAGGGACGAATCAAGATCCTCCAGCTGTTTCTCCAGAGAAGCTACCTTCGCCTTAAAATCTTCAGTAGATTTGACGAGGGTCTCCTTCTCAACAGAGAGATCTACCACACGTTTTTCACTAAGAGCAAGAGCATCTTCTTTCTCCTTGATCTGAGATTCAAGAGTTGAGAGATCCTTGCGAAGCCGGTCCCGATCAGCCCTTGCCAGAGTCAGCTCATTAAACTGGCGAAGGGAGGCTTGGGTAATAGCAAGCGACTGACGAAAACAACAGCGAAGTTAGAAAAACAAGCAACTAAAAAAAAATGCTTACCTTCATCTGCGAAGACAGCAAAGACTTGTACAGAGTGTCACCACCCTGAAGCACAAGCTCATTCTCCACTTGGGAAACGAAGCCTCTCTGCAGCAGCAACAAAGGGCGCAGCGGCCCTAGCACTCATGACGAAGGTGTTCGAAGGAACGTCGTCACAAAGAGTCAAAGAACCCCCAGTAGCTTCGAATGAATCAAAAGTCATGTCAAAAGGGAGAAACTCTCCAAGCATTGCTTCAAAGACTGAATGTAGGAAAAGATCACCACCTGCTGAGGGGCTACGAGGCTCACGAAGCACAACGTCTGGCTCCGAAGGTAATTGAACCTGGGAACGATCTATAAGAGGTCTCAAGTTATCAGCAATTTGACGAAGCCCAGCCGCACTAAGAGATGAGAGATAACCTTGATAGAAGCTTCAGCTACCCCTTCATTATGAACAGGGGCAGCAGGAGGAACATCAAGACCATCAACACAGGTCTTGTCCTGGATCTTAGCCTTCGATCCAGATTTAGCAAGAACAGAATCAGCGCCCTTGATAGCCTTGTCCTGAATCTTGGCCTTCTCAGCGGCACTGGTATCACGAACGTCAACTGTAGAAGCAAAAATATCCTTCGCAACAGAAGAAGAGCCCTTCGAAACAACTTTCTTAGGGGCAGACTGAGCTTTAGACCCAGAAGAATTACTACCACCATCCTCCGGAATAGAAAACAAATCTAATGCAGAACGAATCACCGGAGGCTTGAAAGCAAAGGAAGGCTTAGCTGAATGTGAACTCTTCGGCTGATTTGCCGAAGGAACAGCAGCACTCAAAGCTGTAGCATTAGCTTCACTAATAGCCTTATCGGAGCAGTCCTTCGACGAGGTCTTATGAGTTTTCAGCTTCTTCTTAGCCTGCTCTTCGCTAGACCTTCGGCTACCAAACATCTTGAAAAAGAACGAAGAAAAGGATCTCCTACTGCGAAAGGAATTGGAATAGACAAAGGAAAAAAGGCTCGCAAAGTATACAATTGAAGGAACAGCGCGCCCACGTTGAAGATATATAGAAGGGAAGCAACTATCGGGAACTGAAAAGAAGTACGGAATGAAAACGACAAGACACGTGTATGGGTCAGAAAGGCGCACGTTGCAGTCATAAATTGATAAATAAAATTGCTTCTGGTTTTAGTTACACTAATAACACATCACCAATTGAGGGCTAATGTTGGGGACTACACCGAAGCCCCTACCCGACCCACGCGAAGACCAACAGCCAATGGCGAAGACAAAACGGAGAAGACAATCAAACTAAGGGCCGTGCCTATACAGCCAATGGCATACATGTAAATATGATCACTCTCCCCTTATAAATATGGAGGGAGATGATCCTGTAATGACATCTGTTTTTCGGGCCACGAGCCAAAGGAGGAATCATTCGCACCATATTCTGATCTCTTAAATCACTCGACCCCTTTGCCCGGCATCGCGGGAGAAGGAGGGCTTCGCGCAACTGTATTGCAGGGAACCTGAGCAAGAACCTCTTCGTCGGCATCGCGGACCAGAAAAGAGGACTTCGCTCTGACCAGAAGACAGCGACGACAAGCGAAGAGGGCTTCGCTCCAACCAGAAGACAACGACGACGAGCGAAGAGGGCTTCGCGAGGTGATTCGAAGGCATCAACAACCTTCGAGGGCTTCGCCAGAACCAGAACGTTTCTATCAACCGTTGGAGGGCTTCGATTCGCCCCATCAAGACCTTCGATCCCCCAACAGCAACCACACAGTAAGAATGAAAAGAGGATCCTGAACTTATTATCCTTGCGAATTCACTCCGTTTGTACTTAATTAATAACAATGTGACTACACAAAATATCTGGTACTCTAAGCCGGCTTTACTGGTGCTCGTAATTATTGTTGTGACAAAACTGATTTTATCATGTTGGGAACAACAAAACAAGTACCAATTTTCACTCGAGTATTCGTAATGTTTACATTTATTTATACTCTGAATTGCCCCTTGATCTAACAAAAGACCAGACCAATGCCGAATATGTGTTTCATTGTAATTGTGGCTCAAATGTTAACTCATGGTAGGTGGTGGTGGTGGGTAAGTGTGCTAATGTTATAGATGATGGATCGAGGAATGTGAATCCAACTATTATCTAATTGCTTCCTGAATCAATCTCACATTGTTACCCTTGTTCGGACCCTATCAAAAATTTAGGGTTTAGGGTATAGCAAAATTTCATATATCGGACTGAATAATGTTGCCAAAATATGTTCTGAGGTAAAGGAGATGCTTGCGGTAAAATGAATATTCAGGAGTCCAATTTGTGTTGCATAATGAAGGGTTCGCTTATCTGCTTCTGGACATTGTTTGTGTTAACAGAAAATCCTACCATGCTGTTTAAGTTTACTAGTGAGGAGTGGTCACAGCGTCATGCATGCTTTTAGCATGTTTTTCTTTTGATGA
>RWGY01000751.1:0-13500 GCA_007726485.1 Eragrostis curvula
CGCTCCGAAACATCCTGGTTTTGCATCGACCGCAAGTAAACTCTTGTTTTTGTGTGTTTTCCTATGGTAACAATCCAATTGCATCAAAACATCATAACGAGTGAAAACGAGCACTTCCCGCGCCATTTTGATTGCGTTTTGCACGAAACAGCACTAATGCCACCAAAACGGCTCCAAACATCCCGGTTTGCATTATCCGCAAGTAACTCTTGTTTTTTTCATGTTTTCGTATGGTAACAATCCAATTGCATCAAATCATCATAACGAGTGAAAACGAGCGCTTCCTCCTCGTTTTTGCATGAAACAGCACTGATGCACAAAAACAGCTCCGAAACATCCAGGTTTGCATTGTCCGCAAGTAAACTCATTTTTTTGAGTGTTTTCCTATGGAAACCTCCAATTCATCAAAACATCATAACATTTGAAAACGAGTGCTTCTCCTCCGTGCCGTTTAGTGTGTTTTGCATGAAATAGCACTAATGCACAAAACGGCTCCGAACATTCCGGTTTGCATCGACCGCAGTAAACTCATGTTTTTGAGTGTTTTCCTATGGGAACCATCCAATTACATGAAACATTATACGAGTGAAAATGAGCGCTTCCTGCATCGTTTGCATGAAACCTCACTGATGCACAAAAACGGCTCCGGACCATCCCGGTTTGCATCGTCTGCAAGTAACCCATGTTTTTGAGTGTTTTACTATGGGAACCCTCCAATTACATCAAAACATCATAACGAGTGAAAACGAGCGCTTCCCGCGCCATTTTGGTGCGTTTTGCACGAAACAGCACTAATGCACCAAAACGCTCCGAAACATCCCGGTTTGCATTGTTCGCAAGTAAACTCATGTTTTTTTGTGTTTTCCTATAGGAACAATCCAATTACATCAAAACATCATAACAATTGAAACGAGCACTTCCTGCATCGTTTTGCATCAAACAGAAATAATGCACAAAAACTGCCCCTAAACATCCCGGTTTGTATCGTCCGCAAGTAAACTCATATTTTTTTAATGTTTTCCTATCGGAAACCCTCCAATGGCATCAAAACATCATAACAAGCGAAAACGAGCGCTTCCCGTGACGTTTTGGTGTGTTTTGCATGAAACAGCACTAATGCAACCAAAACAGCTCCGGAACATCCTGGTTGCATCGACGGCTAGTAAACTCATGTTTCGAGTGTTTTCCTTTGGAACTATCCAATTACAGACATCAAACATCATAACGAGTGAAAACGAGCACTTCCTGCATCGTTTTGCATGAAACAGAAATAATTGCACAAAACGGCTCCGGACCATCCCGGTTTGCATTGACCGCAAATAAACTCATGTTTTGAGTGTTTTCCAATGGGAACCCTCCAATTATAATACCAAAACATCATAACGAGTGAAACGAGCGCTTCCCGCGCCATTTTGGTGCGTTTTGCACGAAACAGCACTAATGCACCAAAACGGCTCCGAAACATCCCAGTTTGCATTATCCGCAAGTAAACTCATGTTTTTCAGTGTTTTCGTATGGTAACAATCCAATTGCATCAAAATCCTAACGAGTGAAAACGAGCGCTTCCTGCAACGTTTTGCATTAAACAGAAATAATGCACAAAAACGGTTCCGAAACATCCAGGTTTGCATCGTCCGCAAGTAAACTCATGTTTTTGAGTGTTTTCCTATCGAAACCCTCCAATTGCATCAAAACATCATAACAAGTGAAAACGAGCGCTTCCCGTGCCGTTTTGGCGTGTTTTGCATGAAACAGCACTAATGCACCAAAACGGCTCCGGAACATCCTGGTTTGCATCGACCGCAAGTAAACTCGTGTTTTTGAGTGTTTTCCTATGGTAACAATCCAATTGCATCAAAACATCATAACGAGTGAAAACGAGCGCTTCCTGCATCGTTTTGCATGAAACAGCACTGATGCACAAAAACGGCTCCGGAACATCCCGTTTTGCATTGTCCGCAAGTAAACTCATGTTTTTGAGTGTTTTCCGATGGGAACCCTCCAATTACATCAAAACATCATAACATGTGAAAACGAGTGCTTCCCGTGCCGTTTAGTGTGTTTTGCATGAAACAGCACTAATGCACCAAAACGGCTCCGGAACATTCCGGTTTGCATCGACCGCAAGTAAACTCATGTTTTTGAGTGGTTTCCTATGGGAACCATCCAATTACATGAAAACATTATAACGAGTGAAAATGAGCGCTTCCTGCATCGTTTTGCATGAAACCTCACTGATGCACAAAAACGGCTCCAGACCATCCCGGTTTGCATCGTCTGCAAGTAAACCCATGTTTTTGAGTGTTTTACTATGGGAACCCTCCAATTACATCAAAACATCATAACGAGTGAAAACGAGCGCTTCCCGCGCCATTTTGGTGCGTTTTGCACGAAACAGCACTAATGCACCAAAACGGCTCCGAAACATCCCGGTTTGCATTGTGCGCAAGTAAACTCATGTTTTTTTTGTGTTTTCCTATAGGAACAGTCCAAGTACATCAAATCAAAACATCATAACGATTGAAAACGAGCGCTTCCTGCATCGTTTTGCATGAAACAGAAATAATGCACAAAAACGGCTCTGAAACATCCCGGTTTGCATCGTCCACAAGTAAACTCATATTTTTGAGTGTTTTCTTATCGGAACCCTGCAATTACATCAAAACATCATAATGAGTGAACATGAGCGCTTCCTGCATCGTTTTGCATGAAACAACACTGATGCACAAAAACGGCTCCGGAACATCTCGGTTTGCATTGTCCGCAAGTAAACTCATGTTTTTCAGTGTTTTCGTATGGTAACAATCCAATTGCATCAAAACATGGTAACGAGTGAAAACGAGCGCTTCCTGCATCGTTTTGCATGAAACAGCACTGATGCACAAAAACGGCTCCGGAACATCCCGGTTTGCATTGTCCGCAAGTAAACTCTTGTTTTTGAGTGTTTTCTTCTGGGAACCCTCCAATACATCAAAACATCATAACGAGTGAAAACGAGCGCTTTCCGCACCATTTTGGTGCGTTTTGCACGAAACAGCACTAATGCACCAAAACCGCTCCGAAACATCCTGGTTTGCATCGACCGCAAGTAAACTCTTGTTTTTGAGTGTTTTCCTATGGTAACAATCCAATTGCATCAAAACATCATAACGAGTGAAAACGAGCACTTCCCGCGCCATTTTGATGCGTTTTGCACGAAACAGCACTAATGCACCAAAACGGCTCCGAAACATCCCGGTTTGCATTATCCGCAAGTAAACTCTTGTTTTTCAGTGTTTTCGTATGGTAACAATCCAATTGCATCAAATCATCATAACGAGTGAAAACGAGCGCTTCCTGCATCGTTTTGCATGAAACAGCACTGATGCACAAAAACAGCTCCGAAACATCCCGGTTTGCATTGTCCGCAAGTAAACTCATGTTTTTGAGTGTTTTCCTATGGGAACCCTCCAATTACATCAAAACATCATAACATGTGAAAACGAGTGCTTCCCGTGCCGTTTAGTGTGTTTTGCATGAAACAGCACTAATGCACCAAAACGGCTCCGGAACATTCCGGTTTGCATCGACCGCAAGTAAACTCATGTTTTTGAGTGGTTTCCTATGGGAACCATCCAATTACATGAAAACATTATAACGAGTGAAAATGAGCGCTTCCTGCATCGTTTTGCATGAAACCTCACTGATGCACAAAAACGGCTCCGGACCATCCCGGTTTGCATCGTCTGCAAGTAAACCCATGTTTTTGAGTGTTTTACTATGGGAACCCTCCAATTACATCAAAACATCATAACGAGTGAAAACGAGCGCTTCCCGCGCCATTTTGGTGCGTTTTGCACGAAACAGCACTAATGCACCAAAACGGCTCCGAAACATCCCGGTTTGCATTGTGCGCAAGTAAACTCATGTTTTTTTTGTGTTTTCCTATAGGAACAGTCCAAGTACATCAAATCAAACATCATAACGATTGAAAACGAGCGCTTCCTGCATCGTTTTGCATGAAACAGAAATAATGCACAAAAACGGCTCTGAAACATCCCGGTTTGCATCGTCCACAAGTAAACTCATATTTTTGAGTGTTTTCTTATCGGAACCCTGCAATTACATCAAAACATCATAATGAGTGAACATGAGCGCTTCCTGCATCGTTTTGCATGAAACAACACTGATGCACAAAAACGGCTCCGGAACATCTCGGTTTGCATTGTCCGCAAGTAAACTCATGTTTTTCAGTGTTTTCGTATGGTAACAATCAAATTGCATCAAAACATGGTAACGAGTGAAAACGAGCGCTTCCTGCATCGTTTTGCATGAAACAGCACTGATGCACAAAAACGGCTCCGGAACATCCCGGTTTGCATTGTCCGCAAGTAAATTCTTGTTTTTGAGTGTTTTCTTCTGGGAACCCTCCAAATACATCAAAACATCATAACGAGTGAAAACGAGCGCTTTCCGCACCATTTTGGTGCGTTTTGCACGAAACAGCACTAATGCACCAAAACCGCTCCGAAACATCCTGGTTTGCATCGACCGCAAGTAAACTCTTGTTTTTGAGTGTTTTCCTATGGTAACAATCCAATTGCATCAAAACATCATAACGAGTGAAAACGAGCACTTCCCGCGCCATTTTGATGCGTTTTGCACGAAACAGCACTAATGCACCAAAACGGCTCCGAAACATCCCGGTTTGCATTATCCGCAAGTAAACTCTTGTTTTTCAGTGTTTTCGTATGGTAACAATCCAATTGCATCAAATCATCATAACGAGTGAAAACGAGCGCTTCCTGCATCGTTTTGCATGAAACAGCACTGATGCACAAAAACAGCTCCGAAACATCCCGGTTTGCATTGTCCGCAAGTAAACTCATGTTTTTGAGTGTTTTCCTATGGGAACCCTCCAATTACATCAAAACATCATAACATGTGAAAACGAGTGCTTCCCGTGCCGTTTAGTGTGTTTTGCATGAAATAGCACTAATGCACCAAAACGGCTCCGGAACATTCCGGTTTGCATCGACCGCAAGTAAACTCATGTTTTTGAGTGTTTTCCTATGGGAACCATCCAATTACATCAAAACATTATAACGAGTGAAAATGAGCGCTTCCTGCATCGTTTTGCATGAAACCTCACTGATGCACAAAAACGGCTCCGGACCATCCCGGTTTGCATCGTCTGCAAGTAAACCCATGTTTTTGAGTGTTTTACTATGGGAACCCTCCAATTACATCAAAACATCATAACGAGTGAAAATGAGCGCTTCCCGCGCCATTTTGGTGCGTTTTGCACGAAACAGCACTAATGCACCAAAACGGCTCCGAAACATCCCGGTTTGCATTGTGCGCAAGTAAACTCATGTTTTTTTTGTGTTTTCCTATAGGAACAGTCCAAGTACATCAAATCAAAACATCATAACGATTGAAAACGAGCGCTTCCTGCATCGTTTTGCATGAAACAGAAATAATGCACAAAAACGGCTCTGAAACATCCCGGTTTGCATCGTCCACAAGTAAACTCATATTTTTGAGTGTTTTCTTATCGGAACCCTGCAATTACATCAAAACATCATAATGAGTGAACATGAGCGCTTCCTGCATCGTTTTGCATGAAACAACACTGATGCACAAAAACGGCTCCGGAACATCTCGGTTTGCATTGTCCGCAAGTAAACTCATGTTTTTCAGTGTTTTCGTATGGTAACAATCAAATTGCATCAAAACATGGTAACGAGTGAAAACGAGCGCTTCCTGCATCGTTTTGCATGAAACAGCACTGATGCACAAAAACGGCTCCGGAACATCCCGGTTTGCATTGTCCGCAAGTAAATTCTTGTTTTTGAGTGTTTTCTTCTGGGAACCCTCCAAATACATCAAAACATCATAACGAGTGAAAACGAGCGCTTTCCGCACCATTTTGGTGCGTTTTGCACGAAACAGCACTAATGCACCAAAACCGCTCCGAAACATCCTGGTTTGCATCGACCGCAAGTAAACTCTTGTTTTTGAGTGTTTTCCTATGGTAACAATCCAATTGCATCAAAACATCATAACGAGTGAAAACGAGCACTTCCCGCGCCATTTTGATGCGTTTTGCACGAAACAGCACTAATGCACCAAAACGGCTCCGAAACATCCCGGTTTGCATTATCCGCAAGTAAACTCTTGTTTTTCAGTGTTTTCGTATGGTAACAATCCAATTGCATCAAATCATCATAACGAGTGAAAACGAGCGCTTCCTGCATCGTTTTGCATGAAACAGCACTGATGCACAAAAACAGCTCCGAAACATCCCGGTTTGCATTGTCCGCAAGTAAACTCATGTTTTTGAGTGTTTTCCTATGGGAACCCTCCAATTACATCAAAACATCATAACATGTGAAAACGAGTGCTTCCCGTGCCGTTTAGTGTGTTTTGCATGAAATAGCACTAATGCACCAAAACGGCTCCGGAACATTCCGGTTTGCATCGACCGCAAGTAAACTCATGTTTTTGAGTGTTTTCCTATGGGAACCATCCAATTACATGAAAACATTATAACGAGTGAAAATGAGCGCTTCCTGCATCGTTTTGCATGAAACCTCACTGATGCACAAAAACGGCTCCGGACCATCCCGGTTTGCATCGTCTGCAAGTAAACCCATGTTTTTGAGTGTTTTACTATGGGAACCCTCCAATTACATCAAAACATCATAACGAGTGAAAATGAGCGCTTCCCGCGCCATTTTGGTGCGTTTTGCACGAAGCAGCACTAATGCACCAAAACGGCTCCGAAACATCCTGGTTTGCATTGTTCGCAAGTAAACTCATGTTTTTCTGTCTTTTCCTATAGGAACAATCCAATTACATCAAAACATCATAACAATTGAAAACGAGCACTTCCTGCATCGTTTTGCATGAAACAGAAATAATGCACAAAAACTGCCCCTAAACATCCCGGTTTGTATCGTCCGCAAGTAAACTCATATTTTTTAGTGTTTTCCTATCGGAACCCTCCAATTGCATCAAAACATCATAACAAGCGAAAACGAGCGCTTCCCGTGACGTTTTGGTGTGTTTTGCATGAAACAGCACTAATGCACCAAAACAGCTCCGGAACATCCTGGTTTGCATCGACGGCTAGTAAACTCATGTTTTCGAGTGTTTTCCTTTGGGAACTATCCAATTACATCAAAACATCATAACGAGTGAAAACGAGCACTTCCTGCATCGTTTTGCATGAAACAGAAATAATGCACAAAAACGGCTCCGGACCATCCCGGTTTGCATTGACCGCAAATAAACTCATGTTTTGAGTGTTTTCCAATGGGAACCCTCCAATTATACCAAAACATCATAACGAGTGAAACGAGCGCTTCCCGCGCCATTTTGGTGCGTTTTGCACGAAACAGCACTAATGCACCAAAACGGCTCCGAAACATCCCAGTTTGCATTATCCGCAAGTAAACTCATGTTTTTCAGTGTTTTCGTATGGTAACAATCCAATTGCATCAAAATCATAACGAGTGAAAACGAGCGCTTCCTGCAACGTTTTGCATTAAACAGAAATAATGCACAAAAACGGTTCCGAAACATCCAGGTTTGCATCGTCCGCAAGTAAACTCATGTTTTTGAGTGTTTTCCTATCGAAACCCTCCAATTGCATCAAAACATCATAACAAGTGAAAACGAGCGCTTCCCGTGCCGTTTTGGCGTGTTTTGCATGAAACAGCACTAATGCACCAAAACGGCTCCGGAACATCCTGGTTTGCATCGACCGCAAGTAAACTCGTGTTTTTGAGTGTTTTCCTATGGTAACAATCCAATTGCATCAAAACATCATAACGAGTGAAAACGAGCGCTTCCTGCATCGTTTTGCATGAAACAGCACTGATGCACAAAAACGGCTCCGGAACATCCCGTTTTGCATTGTCCGCAAGTAAACTCATGTTTTTGAGTGTTTTCCGATGGGAACCCTCCAATTACATCAAAACATCATAACATGTGAAAACGAGTGCTTCCCGTGCCGTTTAGTGTGTTTTGCATGAAACAGCACTAATGCACCAAAACGGCTCCGGAACATTCCGGTTTGCATCGACCGCAAGTAAACTCATGTTTTTGAGTGGTTTCCTATGGGAACCATCCAATTACATGAAAACATTATAACGAGTGAAAATGAGCGCTTCCTGCATCGTTTTGCATGAAACCTCACTGATGCACAAAAACGGCTCCGGACCATCCCGGTTTGCATCGTCTGCAAGTAAACCCATGTTTTTGAGTGTTTTACTATGGGAACCCTCCAATTACATCAAAACATCATAACGAGTGAAAACGAGCGCTTCCCGCGCCATTTTGGTGCGTTTTGCACGAAACAGCACTAATGCACCAAAACGGCTCCGAAACATCCCGGTTTGCATTGTTCGCAAGTAAACTCATGTTTTTTTTGTGTTTTCCTATAGGAACAGTCCAAGTACATCAAATCAAAACATCATAACGATTGAAAACGAGCGCTTCCTGCATCGTTTTGCATGAAACAGAAATAATGCACAAAAACGGCTCTGAAACATCCCGGTTTGCATCGTCCACAAGTAAACTCATATTTTTGAGTGTTTTCTTATCGGAACCCTGCAATTACATCAAAACATCATAATGAGTGAACATGAGCGCTTCCTGCATCGTTTTGCATGAAACAACACTGATGCACAAAAACGGCTCCGGAACATCTCGGTTTGCATTGTCCGCAAGTAAACTCATGTTTTTCAGTGTTTTCGTATGGTAACAATCCAATTGCATCAAAACATGGTAACGAGTGAAAACGAGCGCTTCCTGCATCGTTTTGCATGAAACAGCACTGATGCACAAAAACGGCTCCGGAACATCCCGGTTTGCATTGTCCGCAAGTAAACTCTTGTTTTTGAGTGTTTTCTTCTGGGAACCCTCCAATTACATCAAAACATCATAACGAGTGAAAACGAGCGCTTTCCGCACCATTTTGGTGCGTTTTGCACGAAACAGCACTAATGCACCAAAACCGCTCCGAAACATCCTGGTTTGCATCGACCGCAAGTAAACTCGTGTTTTTGAGTGTTTTCCTATGGTAACAATCCAATTGCATCAAAACATCATAACGAGTGAAAACGAGCACTTCCCGCGCCATTTTGATGCGTTTTGCACGAAACAGCACTAATGCACCAAAACGGCTCCGAAACATCCCGGTTTGCATTATCCGCAAGTAAACTCTTGTTTTTCAGTGTTTTCGTATGGTAACAATCCAATTGCATCAAATCATCATAACGAGTGAAAACGAGCGCTTCCTGCATCGTTTTGCATGAAACAGCACTGATGCACAAAAACAGCTCCGAACATCCCGGTTTGCATTGTCCGCAAGTAAACTCATGTTTTTGAGTGTTTTCCTATGGGAACCCTCCAATTACATCAAAACATCATAACATGTGAAAACGAGTGCTTCCCGTGCCGTTTAGTGTGTTTTGCATGAAATAGCACTAATGCACCAAAACGGCTCCGGAACATTCCGGTTTGCATCGACCGCAAGTAAACTCATGTTTTTGAGTGTTTTCCTATGGGAACCATCCAATTACATGAAAACATTATAACGAGTGAAAATGAGCGCTTCCTGCATCGTTTTGCATGAAACCTCACTGATGCACAAAAACGGCTCCGGACCATCCCGGTTTGCATCGTCTGCAAGTAAACCCATGTTTTTGAGTGTTTTACTATGGGAACCCTCCAATTACATCAAAACATCATAACGAGTGAAAACGAGCGCTTCCCGCGCCATTTTGGTGCGTTTTGCACGAAACAGCACTAATGCACCAAAACGGCTCCGAAACATCCCGGTTTGCATTGTGCGCAAGTAAACTCATGTTTTTTTGTGTTTTCCTATAGGAACAGTCCAAGTACATCAATCAAAACATCATAACGATTGAAAACGAGCGCTTCCTGCATCGTTTTGCATGAAACAGAAATAATGCACAAAAACGGCTCTGAAACATCCCGGTTTGCATCGTCCACAAGTAAACTCATATTTTTGAGTGTTTTCTTATCGGAACCCTGCAATTACATCAAAACATCATAATGAGTGAACATGAGCGCTTCCTGCATCGTTTTGCATGAAACAACACTGATGCACAAAAACGGCTCCGGAACATCTCGGTTTGCATTGTCCGCAAGTAAACTCATGTTTTTCAGTGTTTTCGTATGGTAACAATCAAATTGCATCAAAACATGGTAACGAGTGAAAACGAGCGCTTCCTGCATCGTTTTGCATGAAACAGCACTGATGCACAAAAACGGCTCCGGAACATCCCGGTTTGCATTGTCCGCAAGTAAATTCTTGTTTTTGAGTGTTTTCTTCTGGGAACCCTCCAAATACATCAAAACATCATAACGAGTGAAAACGAGCGCTTTCCGCACCATTTTGGTGCGTTTTGCACGAAACAGCACTAATGCACCAAAACCGCTCCGAAACATCCTGGTTTGCATCGACCGCAAGTAAACTCTTGTTTTTGAGTGTTTTCCTATGGTAACAATCCAATTGCATCAAAACATCATAACGAGTGAAAACGAGCACTTCCCGCGCCATTTTGATGCGTTTTGCACGAAACAGCACTAATGCACCAAAACGGCTCCGAAACATCCCGGTTTGCATTATCCGCAAGTAAACTCTTGTTTTTCAGTGTTTTCGTATGGTAACAATCCAATTGCATCAAATCATCATAACGAGTGAAAACGAGCGCTTCCTGCATCGTTTTGCATGAAACAGCACTGATGCACAAAAACAGCTCCGAAACATCCCGGTTTGCATTGTCCGCAAGTAAACTCATGTTTTTGAGTGTTTTCCTATGGGAACCCTCCAATTACATCAAAACATCATAACATGTGAAAACGAGTGCTTCCCGTGCCGTTTAGTGTGTTTTGCATGAAATAGCACTAATGCACCAAAACGGCTCCGGAACATTCCGGTTTGCATCGACCGCAAGTAAACTCATGTTTTTGAGTGTTTTCCTATGGGAACCATCCAATTACATGAAAACATTATAACGAGTGAAAATGAGCGCTTCCTGCATCGTTTTGCATGAAACCTCACTGATGCACAAAAACGGCTCCGGACCATCCCGGTTTGCATCGTCTGCAAGTAAACCCATGTTTTTGAGTGTTTTACTATGGGAACCCTCCAATTACATCAAAACATCATAACGAGTGAAAATGAGCGCTTCCCGCGCCATTTTGGTGCGTTTTGCACGAAGCAGCACTAATGCACCAAAACGGCTCCGAAACATCCTGGTTTGCATTGTTCGCAAGTAAACTCATGTTTTTCTGTCTTTTCCTATAGGAACAATCCAATTACATCAAAACATCATAACAATTGAAAACGAGCACTTCCTGCATCGTTTTGCATGAAACAGAAATAATGCACAAAAACTGCCCCGAAACATCCCGGTTTGTATCGTCCGCAAGTAAACTCATATTTTTTAGTGTTTTCCTATCGGAACCCTCCAATTGCATCAAAACATCATAACAAGCGAAAACGAGCGCTTCCCGTGACGTTTTGGTGTGTTTTGCATGAAACAGCACTAATGCACCAAAACAGCTCCGGAACATCCTGGTTTGCATCGACGGCTAGTAAACTCATGTTTTCGAGTGTTTTCCTTTGGGAACTATCCAATTACATCAAAACATCATAACGAGTGAAAACGAGCACTTCCTGCATCGTTTTGCATGAAACAGAAATAATGCACAAAAACGGCTCCGGACCATCCCGGTTTGCATTGACCGCAAATAAACTCATGTTTTGAGTGTTTTCCAATGGGAACCCTCCAATTATACCAAAACATCATAACGAGTGAAACGAGCGCTTCCCGCGCCATTTTGGTGCGTTTGCACGAAACAGCACTAATGCACCAAAACGGCTCCGAAACATCCCAGTTTGCATTATCCGCAAGTAAACTCATGTTTTTCAGTGTTTTCGTATGGTAACAATCCAATTGCATCAAAATCATAACGAGTGAAAACGAGCGCTTCCTGCAACGTTTTGCATTAAACAGAAATAATGCACAAAAACGGTTCCGAAACATCCAGGTTTGCATCGTCCGCAAGTAAACTCATGTTTTTGAGTGTTTTCCTATCGAAACCCTCCAATTGCATCAAAAACATCATAACAAGTGAAAACGAGCGCTTCCCGTGCCGTTTTGGCGTGTTTTGCATGAAACAGCACTAATGCACCAAAACGGCTCCGGAACATCCTGGTTTGCATCGACCGCAAGTAAACTCGTGTTTTTGAGTGTTTTCCTATGGTAACAATCCAATTGCATCAAAACATCATAACGAGTGAAAACGAGCGCTTCCTGCATCGTTTTGCATGAAACAGCACTGATGCACAAAAACGGCTCCGGAACATCCGTTTTGCATTGTCCGCAAGTAAACTCATGTTTTGAGTGTTTTCCGATGGGAACCCTCCAATTACATCAAAACATCATAACATGTGAAAACGAGTGCTTCCCGTGCCGTTTAGTGTGTTTTGCATGAAACAGCACTAATGCACCAAAACGGCTCCGGAACATTCCGGTTTGCATCGACCGCAAGTAAACTCATGTTTTTGAGTGTTTCCTATGGGAACCATCCAATTACATGAAAACATTATAACGAGTGAAAATAAGCGCTTCCTGCATCGTTTTGCATGAAACCTCACTGATGCACAAAAACGGCTCCGGACCATCCCGGTTTGCATCGTCTGCAAGTAAACCCATGTTTTTGAGTGTTTTACTATGGGAACCCTCCAATTACATCAAAACATCATAACGAGTGAAAACGAGCGCTTCCCGCGCCATTTTGGTGCGTTTTGCACGAAACAGCACTAATGCACCAAAACGGCTCCGAAACATCCCGGTTTGCATTGTTCGCAAGTAAACTCATGTTTTTTTGTGTTTTCCTATAGGAAACAGTCCCAAGTACATCAAATCAAACATCATAACGATTGAAAACGAGCGCTTCCTGCATCGTTTTGCATGAAACAGAAATAATGCACAAAAACGGCTCTGAAACATCCCGGTTTGCATCGTCACAAGTAAACTCATATTTTTGAGTGTTTTCTTATCGGAACCCTGCAATTACATCAAAACATCATAATGAGTGAACATGAGCGCTTCCGCATCGTTTTTGCATGAAACAACACTGATGCACAAAAACGGCTTCCGGAACATCTCGGTTTGCATTGTCCGCAAGTAAACTCATGTTTTCAGTGTTTTTGTATGGTAACAATCAAATTGCATCAAAACATGGTAACGAGTGAAAACGAGCGCTTCCTGCATCGTTTGCATGAAACAGCACTGATGCACAAAAACGGCTCCGGAACATCCCGGTTTGCATTGTCCGCAAGTAAATTCTTGTTTTTGAGTGTTTTCTTCTGGGAACCCTCCAAATACATCAAAACATCATAACGAGTGAAAACGAGCGCTTTCCGCACCATTTTGGTGCGTTTTGCACGAAACAGCACTAATGCACCAAAAC
>RWGY01000752.1:0-17509 GCA_007726485.1 Eragrostis curvula
AAAGGAGCAATATAATAATATTATTTTAGGGGGGGAAACGGTAGCACCGCGTTAGCCCATAGCGAACCAACACTTGGCATCTCGTTGGCATCACCGCGACCGTGAATAAAGAAAGCGACGCGCCACGTCACGTCCTACAGAGCGTAATAAAGATAAGCCCCAGCACCAGCGGCGGGTCCCGCTCGTTCCCAGCGCTCCCTTCCCCTCCCCACGCGCCTAAGCGCCACGTGTACGCACCCCGCAGACCAGCTCCCGGGGCCCCACCCAGCGATGCGCTTTCCACCACAGCCTCAAGCTCTTCCGATCCGCATTCCGCACACGAGCCGGCCCCACCCTACACGGGCCCACATCACGCGCGGACATCTCCACCACCGCAGGATGCGACCACGGCTGATCATGGCCGTTCAAGTGAACTCGCGACGCTGGCCACGAGTTTCAAGCAGCGGATCGGACGGCTGAGAGGGCAAGAGCGAAGTAAATGGACGGCATGGATGGCGTCGCGCGGAGCCTAACGGTGCGGCCGTGCGTGCGTGCGGTGTTTGTGGAGAGCAGGCGGCCACAGGTTCGGGCTCCCTGGAAAAAGCGCAAGGCGCGCCACTAGATCGCTGCCAGCTGGCCGCCAAGTGGGACCCGCCGACGGGGCGGGGCTGCCTCGGCCATTTCCAACCGCAAATTATTCGTTGCTGCCTGTGACCTTTTCCGTTTTGCGTTGGGGACCCTGTGGAGGGTGAGTTTTGCGTTTGGCTTCTGAGGTGGTTTTCCTGTTCAGAATAGTCTAGTCTGGGGGTTTGGCATTTAATTTTGTGAGAAAAATTGCGTCTGCAGTAACCGAAAATTGAAGACCTGAAGTCATGGGTACTTTCTTTCTTTTTTTATAAAGAAAAGTGGGTACGTCCCTTTGTTTTTTGCAAAGTGGGTACGTCTTTTCATTTTATTTGATATTTTCACTATTCTTTCGTTTATAAGTTATTAGACTCAAAGAACACAACTCTAAATCAACAAAACCTAATTTTTAATTTTATTTTAAAACGTAACCTTGAAGAAACTAAGCCCAATAGATTCTTTGTAGTAATTTATGTGTGTCTTGTTTGCACTATTTTCATTGTAAATAAAAGACATTTTCACTTTTAAAGGTTTCCTCACATTTAATCATAGAACAACCACAGTATGTGACAAGATTTTACTCGGGTGCAAATAGTCATAGTTTTCTGGAATTTCCTCTTTTCTTTAAAAAATGATTTTGAGCCATTGTAGATGTGTGTTACTTTTAGCAAGCACGTTAAAGGTGTACACTCATTTTAGATTGATGATTCAGGAAGAAAAGAGAAATGTTTATACATTCCTCTATACTAAAATTACATCAAGTTAAATCTCTCATCTAGATTACTCTAACCACACCATAAGTGCTACTCGCAAAAAAAAATACACACCATAACACGCACTTGGAAAGCTAACTTGTGGGACGACTCTGACAACTCTCCTGCGCCTCTTTTCCAAATGAAGAAAAAAGGGCATCCAACCATTTTTACTCCATATGGCCAGACAGGCTGAGAATGGTCAGGCAGGCAATCATTCAGTACTAGTACTCCTACCTCCTTGGTCAGCCTAAACAATTGGGTGCAATTCCGCCGATGCTGGAGGGCGGTGCGGCAAGATTGCGGGGGCCGGAGCGCGAGAAACCCACAAGAAAAGATAGTGGCTGAGATTTCTCGCGGCGCTCGCCGCGATCGCGACACCCACCCCCCTCTCCTCCCCGCGAGCGCACAGCATACAGCAGCAGCCGCGCGCACCACCACAGCGAACAGCGAAGCCCGCGCACGCACGCGCCTCGAGCTGCTCTTCAGCTGCGAGAGACCTCCCTTCTTGCTTGCCGGTTCTTCCTCCTCCGCCTTCGTTCCGAGGCAGCAGCTCAGCTAGATCCCCCGGCAGCCGGTCGACGAGCTTGTGGCGGCGGCGGAGCGGGAAGGGATGCCACTGCTGCTGCTTCGCCGGCGCCGGCGGGGCCGGTGACACCCGCCGTGGCGGTCGCCTGAGGTGCGTGGGGTGGGGACCGGGGCACGAATTTTGTTTTCCGTCCGTGCGATGAGCTGAGCTGCGGGTTGGACGGTGTTTTGGTGGTGGTGTGCAGGCCGCCGTGCGTCGGGGTGGAAGGGGGAGCTAGGCGGTGGCGACCACCTAGATTGGGCTTGGGTTGGATAACTGGATTGGACTTGGTTACGTCTGTCGAGGTATAATCAAACTGATTCTCTAGCTGAGATTCGTCGAAAAAGTTTGAACGGCTTTTGCTTGTTAGTTTTGTGTGCTCTGTTTCAAGTGGACGCCTTAAATTGAAATTGCTACCACCTTTTAGTTTACGTTTTTTTAAGTATTGAGAATGGAATCAGATAAATGATTTTATATAGTTTTTTCAAGCTTGGCTGATGTATCTTTTGGTGCTTAATTTACTTTTGCTCTGTGCTCGGGATGGGACGTGACGTTCAGTATGTTGAGCTATATTTGTTTCACTGAATTGTGCTACCTCTGGTGTTTGTCTTTACCTGCAGCTTAACTGTGGTTCGGGTTCGTACGGGGCAGTGTGCACTTGGTAACATCACAGAGGTGAGCTCTGTTTCTTGGCGAGGCTTGCAAGAGATCATGATGGCTGCTTTATGTATCACTGGTTTCCTGTTGAGTAGGCAACTTAAATTTCTTGGATATGTGTGTTGCTTCTGAATATGGATTTCGTCCGATATTACTTGGCTCTGGTTGAGATAAATTGGTTTATGGGAACCTATTTAATGTTTCCCTGTACACACCTTGATGACTCTGTAGATTTGTTTTGAAAAATTAATACCTTTTTGGTTTATGAGGTGCTAGATATCCGTGGCTAATTCTTTAGATGCGAACGGTTAAGAGAATTAATGTTGTTTGTGTTCCACGGTTAGCATGCGAGACTCAGTTCAGATTTTCTTTGTTAGGGTGTGTTTTGTCTTGCTTTATTCACCTTGAATTTTTAGCTTCCAAATTGTTTTGTCTATTTGAGTGTCGTTGAGGACAAAGTAAGACTAATTTCCTGCTGCTCTACTGCTTCGCAGTGTGAATTAAGGTGTAAAATTTATCTGCGTTCTCCGTTTGATGTGAGCTTTCAAAAGATCCATTAGTATAACTTGTCTTTCTCACTTTTCAACAGGGTGGAAGCAGCTTGATCTAATGTTTCGAAAAGTGAATTGAAGTACATAAAGAGGTACTTTTGTTTCTCTGAAATTGATCTATGAGTTGTTTCTGGATTAATCTAAGAAAACTACTGCTTTATGTACTTCTCTAGTCAAAAAAGAGTAAATTTCATAAAACCGCACCTGAGTAACACCAAACTACGACTTTTGAGTTCAGTTTCAGAGAACTACGACTATTTGTACTCCTTGTAATGCAAAACTATGACTTTTTGACATGACCCCACTTGTCAGCCACACATCTCAGCAAAATCAATATGTATGAATGGCGTGTGAGGCCATGTAAGAAAAGTTGTAGTTTTGTGTTATATAGGTGCAAACAGTCATAGTTTTGTGAAACTGAACTCAATAGTCATAGTTTTGTGTTAATCCTGTACAAATAGTTTCAATTTTATGAAATCCACTCAATCAAAAAAAAGTGTCGCCTTGGAATGTGCACAGTCGAACCTCTTATAGCCTTTTTGAAATGCAGGAATATCACAATAAATGGCAGAAACTTCGCCAGAAAACTGTTCAATTTCGTAGGATCTTGTTTTCTCTAGCTGTGCAACAATCTCCATGGATATTGCTTTCTCTATCTTTTTGTTTTGTGATTTTATTGCTTTCTCTATCTATCATTACATACGAACCATCTCTTGCTCTATCACTCAGTTCCTCCAACTCTTGTGAGTTCCATCCGAAAGCCAAATGCACTATCATACATTTCATCTCCTTTTAATTTATCCTTTAATCAAATTTGTGATCTAAATTCTTCCTTGGAAAGCTTTGTTGTTATTCTCTGGCGCCATGTCCTAGCGTCGCATCTCCTAGTCCAATTTAGTGTGTTCTGGATACCTCAAAGCCACAATAAGCCACTGTAAAAAGGTAGGCAAAAAAATGCTATATGATACATGGTTTGGAGTTAACTCATTCGAGATCGGGTGTTGTAGACTTGCAGTTATTTTTCATGGACTTGTGGAAGATAATGCTGAGAACCACCGCTTTTAGCTCCAACTAAGGATGGCAAATATATGGGATTGGGATAATTAGTGTGCAAGAGGCGGGATGGATAACTTGTTGAAGTCTTGGCATAGTCTTATGGAGAGGGAGAGAAAGCTCGGTTATCAACGATCTAGGCATAGTGGCATAGTTATCGGGGGAGGGTTGGACCCAAAAGGCTTTACGTTGTAGGGAGATGAGGGTTACAAAAGGTGGTGTGCCCTTGTGCGTCTAGAGAAATGCAAAAAGGGAGACTGGAGGATGTAAGAGAACAATGTGGGGATCAGAGCCCATTGTTTGATGAAAAGGAGACAAGAGATGAGTGCTTTAAGTTTACATATGTGGAGCATTTTTGTCCACTCAATAGAGGGTAGTCCGAGGATATAAATCAATCTCTCTCTCTCTCTCTCCCCCCCCCCCCCCCCCCAAAAAAAAAAGAAGAAGAAAATATGGAAACCCTAACCCCATGACTTGACACAAGACTGATAATAGGAGAGAGCTAAAAAGAATCCTATGGTTGTGTACTCAATTTTTCAAGTCCAGGTGTTCCTTGTTTGCTGCAGAACATTGGCAACAAATACTCCCTTTGGTGCTTGACAGGAGCTTCATCTCTTCGCGATATGCTCCTTCGGTCGGTGGCACTGGGAACCTAGGCTTCCTAGTGTGGCCATTTACTCTTTTGTTAGTGTGGTGCACATGTAAAATTTCTACTGTTTAGTGGCGTGTGAGTTGGTGTGTGTCGTGTGAGTTTGGAGCGAGGCTCAACCCCTCGTTCTTGTCTTTGTTTTCGTAACACCTTTTTACTCAATGAATTGAGACACAGCTCTTCTGCGTGTTCAAGAAATAAAAAAGAGTTAAATTGACTGCACAGGCCTTCTAGTGGTTACGAGTGATGGTGGTAGTTTAGCATCCATCCTTGGCCATTTGGCATTCTATGGAGTATCCCTTACTATGGGTGGGAATTAAGGTTAGTTATATAGGTACTGGAGATTGGAGAAGATTCTTGTGCTCACTGAATTGTTCTCTTTCCCATTAGTTTAGATTTTCTGGGCCAACAAGTTTGTGCATAGTAGTTTATGTATTGTATAAGAGTCAAAGAGCAGGCCTTGCCTCGCACAATTTAAATAAAAGTTATCATCCACTCTTATTTCATATTTCACGGTCGGAAGAAATCTGCATGTGAGAGGGATATTCGAAGCATAAGTGAAATATTAGTGTTCACTTTTCCTCATCAACTGGTCAGTGCATAGCAACTCTATATTGTGGTGGTTGGAGAGATGATGGCAACTCCAGTGTTGCAGTGGTTTACGGTTTCATGTATGGTGAAGGCAAGGCTAAGGGATTCAAAGATGCTGAAGTGTTAATGGTGAACTTGTTATGTGATGTAGCTCCGGTGGTTTCTATGCTGTTGGATGTGGTTATGGAAGTGTATTGATGCGACAAGGGAAGAAGTGACGATGGTCGAGGTGGTTGGGGGCATGGATGTCAAGGTGCCATGGTTGTGATAGTCAAAGTATGTAAGGGTGTCTTTGGTTGGTGGGATGAGGTGGGACGGGACAAGGCGATACTATTTTCAGTAGTGTTTTGTTGAGAGAAAAGTGGGACGAGTCCATTCCCAGGGAGAAGTATTCCCTCCAGATGCAGGATGAGCTCGTCCCCAAAAATCAGGTGGACTGCAGACGAGTTCATCTCACATGGGACGAGCGTCTGAGCTGGCGCGAGCGATTGGCAGATGGAGCGGGAGCCAAGGCTATCGGGCCGTCAAAAATCGCGCTGGCGACCTGCGGCGGTGACCTTGATGTGTTGGTATTCGTGTGTGATAAAATCCTGAGTCCATATTTTTATGGTGAGAATTACAAGCACTATCAATAGAAGGTGATTGGATCCTTTATGGAAGTGCTTAATTAGTGGCAGTATTCATCTGAGATTTTAAGAGCCAAGACTAACTATTCTCTTACTTGTCTTTTATAAAATGCACATCAAACTTTTCTGTATGCTTTCCTTACATGTTAGAGAGTTGCTATTTTTACAATTACAACGTTTGATAGTTCAACTGATTGCATAACAGCCCAATGCACATATTAGCAGCTCGATCACACTATTTCTTTAATTCAACAAAACTACTTCTGTTGATCTTACCATAATAACTTTCAAATATGGGAATTATTCAGGGCGATATTAAATTGTTGGAGCTGTGAGATCATACATTGATGCTGCCAATTATTGTGCTTAACAGTCCACTCTTCTGAATTCCATCCAAGCAAAGTGTCTGAAATTCTAAAAGCTCACTTAAAATTCAGGTATTTGTCTTATTTTTGGCTTTGCTTTATTTTCAACATTTCAGCCACATCAATGGGTCTAATACCATTGTTGACTTTGGTGCTTTTGATCATGAACTGTGATTGAAGGCTGGAGTTGATTGGGAATAGGCACTTATTATGGCATTTTTCTTTGTTCTGGTAGGTTATAGTAAGTGTTTGGCCTTAGCAGGTGAGCTGGAACTCTTCTCCTCATAGCGCTTTACAGTTTCTCGATGCTTTCGTTTGTTTGGTGAACTAATCCAGTTCCTTTTTTTTTGGAATGGTTGCATAATTTGAAAATTTGCGAGTTTTAATCTGATATAGAATTGAAGATAAGGACGGGAGGGTATCTTTAAACTCTACTGACTCAGTTTTCATGTGCAACAGACCAACTTTTAAATGAGTTTTTCAGTAGGTGAGTGGAATGGTGCTGTTACTATGAAACTTAAGTGAACTAACTATTGTAACAGTGGAACTGTTTTGTGTCCTTATTAATTGTGCCTGATTTTAGGTACAAGATAGTTTATCTTTTTTTCCCAGTAAATTCACGAAAAGACAGAAAATTGTAGGTAGGTTGTAATTTACATTTAGGTAGTGAATGAAAATTTGAATGGTTTGTATTCTTTTCGCAGATCAATTGCAGCTGGATCAATTCAAGTAGGTGAGTGGAGTTGATCCTTTTGAAGATTCTGATCCAAGTTCAATTCACGAGTAGAGTCATGAATCATAGGTTTTCTCTTGGGTATTTAACACTAATTTGGCTGCTCTTGTTGGGCTGGGCACACAAATTTGAAATATTCGAAGTGCTGGTGTAATATAGAGGTCTAGGAGGAGGTATGAGGTACTACTTGTGTCAGGTCCAGCGTTTAGTTGGAGAGATGGAAGGAGGATCTCTCTTGTTTGTAGAAGACCTTAACTCCAAGTGACGAAGCAACCAGCTGTTGGCATTTTTCATTCTATTTCTGTTTCTTTTTTGCTTGATTAGGAAATGGAGGTAAATTCTTCTGGTGAGGAAACGATGGTAAAGGTGAGTTCTTATAGGATGTTCTCGTTGATTTGTGATAAAAGAAGCTACATTTATACTTTGGTTTGTAGGTAAGAAAGCCGTACACAATAACAAAGCAGCGGGAGAGGTGGACTGAGGCAGAGCACAAACGGTTCCTTGAAGCCTTGAAGCTATATGGCAGACAGTGGCAGCGCATAGAAGGTGAAATTTCCACATATATCATATATCTTGATTAATGTTCGTTTATGGGAATTAATTATTTTAAGGAAAACATCTTGATTAGTATGCTGTTTTTTCTTACCGAAATTGATTAGTATGCTGTTGCTTCCTGAATTCATCAGTCTGTAGTCAATGTGATTATTACTTTGTTTGTATATATGAATTAGGTTGTATATTGATATGCATCTTGCACTTTTTTCGTTTATTTCGTTGTTCGCCTTCTGAACTATCCATAGAGCATGTTGGGACAAAGACGGCTGTGCAGATCAGAAGTCATGCTCAAAAGTTCTTCACCAAGGTTATTTCTCTATCTGATTGGCTAGTGCCCTTGTTGATCACTGTCTATGCCCTATCTTTCTAGTTGCATCATCCTTAGATTTCCTGACAAAAACGAATGTCCGTTGTGCTTGTTTCATAATCCTTTTTAGATTTTTTTACCTTGCTGCAGTCTTCCTTTCTTTCTTCGTGCGTCAACGAGGAATATCTACCTGTTTGACATGAATAAGGGTGTACATTTCTCTATATAAAAGCTACATGTTTGTTCTTAGGTTCGTTCATGAAAAATGGGATGGAAAGCTTGGCCATTTTTTTTCATACTGTACATTGTGTAGGAATGAAAAATACCACTGAAAAACATTAAAGCAGTAAAAGAAAACATGAAATGCTTCAACAAGTTCTGTACAGTATACAGCATACTACAACTATTTTCATTCCATCCTCCTCCCTTTGTTCTTTGGCCTCTTCAGCCAAAGAACATAGTAACATTGCCGGTTGGCATTATGTCTGCCTGTACCTTGAAGTGGCCACTAAAATTTGCATGGTCATCCTTCTTTGTCTCTTTGAAATTAGTATATTGAGAAATATGATGGTTTTCTGCGTCTCATAGCCGATATATTCTACCAACCATCTCACCTTCTTTTGGAGTTGTGGATGAGTTGTTGACAAGGGGCTGACAGCTCATCATCATTGTGCATATCAGCATATAGCCCATTGCTATTCACCAAAATTTGAAAATGATCTCTTTGAAAATTAGTGTGACCTGTGACCGCCTTTAATATAACAGATACACATGGAGCTTAATTTTTTCTTAACTTACTAGAGTACGTGACAGCTTTTAATATAGCAGGTACATATTGAGCTTATTTTTTTCTTACCCTTCGAAGGATGGGTTAATGCAAAACTGTATTCCTAGAAATACTGGCGAGGTTTGTAGGTTGCAGAGAAGACAAGTCTTTGTTGCTAATGCTTAACAACTTTCATTCCAACAGTTAAATTAATACTAACAGTCTTTTGGGATCTGACTTAGTGGTGGACATCTTAAACCATATTTATGCATTTATTTGTCATAACTCATGATTAGTACTTCAGCAGAAAGCACACAAAGGTCTGGTTTTTTGTATTGCTTTAGAAATCAACCATGTACCTAAATGTGATAACGTGCTTCTTGATGCAATCTGGAAGGTAGTGATCCTATGCTATGTTCCTGCCTGGTCAATGATGAGGGCATCATGGTTCATATTGTGACCGGGGGCGGAGTCATTGTGGCAAACAGGAGCCCTGTGCGTGAAAAGTCTTAAAATAACCAGTGTATTTGAGCCATCTCACCAATTAAGCCCTTTTCAGAATAATCTAATTTGTGTATCTCACAATCCCCCACACCCAACCTCCACATCACCACCACCGCCACAAGCTTTGGCTCCAAGCTCCGCCACTGGTTCTGACTGAACCTTGTCATGAGATCTGAGACCATGAGGATAATATCTGAGGAACTGTCATAAACTAATTCAAGATTGCATTTATAACCTTCAAGGCCAGGATCACATGTACGTGGTGCAAAAACCATTTACTCAATAAATGGTGTTGCGGGAAATTGCCAAAAATCTTTCATGTATGCAGTGTTCCATGATTTGTTTTTAGAAATTTAATTTTCCAACACTTTTGGGTCTTTAGATTTTTGACAGAAAATACGGTGCCCTGCCCTTTCATTAAGAGGTCATTTAGGTTCGTTTTGGATAAATAGTTATTAGAAGATGTTCTGTAGTCCGTCAGGTTCATTTTAGCATCTCTCCTTCTGGAGAAATGGCCTCAAGATCTGCTATTTGTCATGTGCATTAGTACTGTGCACTTGTTCAGTGTGCCCCAGGTGTTGTAAGCTTTTGGTCCTGTCGATAGAGTTAGTTTCCTGTTTGTCCAGGTTGATTTTTTTTTTTCCAAGCATCATATTAGTTTCTAAAGATAACATGACTCAAACACAAAGCAATGAATAAATGAATCTCCATATCATGGAGATAAGATGCACTATCTGGCATGGCATGTTTTGCTTCGCTCCAAAAGCACTGATGGTCGCATGATTTGACGTTTCTCTTAGGGATTATTGTGTTTGTACCCCTGGTTTGCCTCTCAATTGCGATTTTACCCCTCTTTTTTCAACTTTGCGATTTTACCCCTGCTTTTTCAATATGAAGCATGACTTTGCCCCTACCAGGGGTAAAATCGCAATATTTTTATTGCAATTTTACCCCTGATAGGGGCAAACTTTGTCTTCGTTTTGAAATTCCAGGGGTAAGATCGCAAACCCTAAATTTCAGGGGTAAAATCACAATAGGAAGGCAAAGCAGGGGTAAAAACGCAATAGCCCCTTTCTCTTACTATGAATGTGAGCATTTTTACGTAAAACAATGGTTGAAAAGATTGATTTGTGACACTTTTTTTACTTCTGGTTCACGGGTGGAATGGCATATTTTTGACATTTTCTTGGTGGGACGGGGGTAATTGGCGAGCATACTATCGCAAATTTAGACCTTATTGGTGGCATGGTGGAGGATGGTTGCATGATCGCTAGAACGTGCAACTCTGTGAGCACAATGATGATTAATCGCAATTCACGTGCTCCTCTTTATTGGCTTCAGTAATTGAATTTATATATTAGTCCTAAAACCCTGCTTGCTAGGAAATGCTTGGTCCCAGTATAGGTGGGTTCTGAAAGCCGTCTATGGAGTGAATTTTCAGTTACCTTGAAATATTATAGAAATCTAGTAGAAACTAAAAAGATCCAGTCATGTGCAGTGGTTTCAAATATCTCGAATTTATGTTCCTAAAGAAACTTATTTAATTTTAAAATGTCTGTAGCTAATAATCTAGAAAATTGCAGTTGGAAAAAGAAGCTATGAACAATGGTACTTCCCCGGGGCAAGCTCATGACATTGACATACCTCCACCACGGCCTAAAAGAAAGCCTAACAGTCCATATCCTCGAAAAAGTGGTCTCAACTCTGAGGTATCAAACAAGGAAGTACCAAATGATAAGTCAACAAAATCAAATATGAGACCGAACAGCGGCAATGTAGAAATGGCAAGCAATTCATCTCTTCAGGTAAATTTCCCTGTTACTTCTCCAGGATTTTAGTAATTTATCCTCTGTATTACTATCTTCCTTATTCATCAACAATAAACTCTTTTGCATCCAGAAACTTCAAAGAAAGGAAGTGTCTCAAAAAGGAAGTTGCTCAGAAATTCTTACTCTCTTTCGAGATGTCCCATCTGCATCATTTTCTTCAGTTAACAAAAGCTCTTCAAATCATGGTGCACCCAGGGGTTTTGAACCAACTAAAAAGGAAATAAAGGGTGTGACCACCATGGAAAAAAATTCTCTTTCTATTAATGTGCACGAGGATGCAAAACAGATCAATGATCGGGAAATGGAAAGGCTTAATGGAATCCACATCAACTCTAAATGTGACCGTTCTCATGAGGACTATTTGGATAGGTCGACACTGAAGCCAATGTCCGTGGAGGCAGCATATGTGGACAGACAAACCTCAAGAGCTTCTCATTCTGTAACTGAGAGAAATAGGGCAGCTAGCGTCCCTGTCACGGGAACTGAAGGATCTCATCCTGACCAAACAAGTGACCAAGAAGGAGCCAATGGAAGCATGAACCCAAGCATCCATCCAACACTTTCTGTAGATCCGAAATTTAACATCAATGCCACACCACTGCCATGTCCTCACAATTTTGCTGCCTTTTCACCGCTGATGCAATGCAACTGCAATGAAGATGCCTACAGATCTTTCATCAACATGTCATCCACCTTCTCCAGCATGCTTGTTTCGACGTTGTTGTCAAACCCTGCCATCCATGCAGCCGCTAGGCTTGCTGCATCCTACTGGCCAGCAGCAGAAATTAACACTTCTGTTGATCCAAATCAAGATAATCCTGCAGAGAGTGTTCAAGGAAGTAACATTGGTTCTCCTCCAAGCATGGCTTCTATGGTAGCAGCTACAGTTGCTGCAGCATCTGCATGGTGGGCAACACAAGGTCTTCTCCCTTTTTTTCCTCCACCCATGGCTTTTCCATTTGTCCCGGCTCCTAGTGCTGCCTTTCCCACGACAGATGTTCAACGAGCTTCAGAAAAAGTCGGAGACTGCCAGGTTGAAAATGCACAGGAGGACTGCCAAGAAGCTCAAAGTCAAGGTCAGTTTGAAGCTTTAAGAGTTGCAGCGCCTTTGGACTCTGATGTTACTGGGAAAGGAGACTTGTCTCTCCACACGGAATTGAAGATATCTCCTGCCAAGAATGCTGACGCGGCACCTACCACTGTTGGTGACACAAGTGATGTATTCAGAAACAAGAAAAAGCAGGATCGCTCTTCATGCGGTTCCAACACACCTTCAAGTAGTGATGTAGAGGCAGCTAACGTTCCTGAGAAGCAAGAAAATGCTAACGACAATGCAAAGCAAGCCTCCTGCAGTAACTCTTCAGCTGGTGACACTAATCACCGCAGATTTAGAAGTAGTGGAAGCACAAGTGATTCGTGGAAGGAAGTTTCTGAAGAGGTTATAATCTACAAACATTACACAAATTCACTTGTATCCATCACTGCCTTTCTAATTCACATTTCTTTTGTCAGGGTCGTCTGGCTTTTGATGCACTGTTCAGTAGAGAAAAGCTTCCCCAGAGCTTTTCTCCTCCTCAAGCAGAAGAATCAAAGTTGATTTCCAAGGAGGAGGAAGATGAAGCAACCACGGTGACAGTTGACCTCAACAAGAATGCTACAGCTATCGATCACGATCTTGATACGATGGATGAGTCAAGACCTTCCTTTCCCAGTGAACTTTCACAACTGAAGATGAAATCCCGCCGTACAGGCTTTAAACCATACAAGAGGTGCTCAGTGGAAGCAAAGGATAATAGGATGCAAGGTAATGAAGATGTTAGTACCAAGAGGATTCGTCTTGAGAGCGAAGCATCTACCTGATTTACTTTCTTCATGAATGCCTCCACAGGGAAGTTCATGTTAAAATTAATTACAGCTAAGCTACTAGAGTACTTCAGACCTTGAAATGCAGTAAAACTCAATTTATTGTGTGTTGTATTTTATTGTTTGCCAAGCAGCCCCTCTAAACTGCTTTTGAACCTTATCTCTTAGACTCTGAATTAAGCATTAAGCGCCTATCAAACTTCCTGGTAAAATGGTATTCTCCTTATGCTTTATATTTGGTGAGGGATAGTAATTGAAATTTGGTTTTTTTGCTCGATTTTTTTATTGTTGATGACTTTATGTGTATTTTTAGTTCATCAAGTTGTATTCAAGGGACGTTCTTAACAAAATGTTTTACTGAAGGGGTTAAGGTCAATATTAGTTCATCAAAATGTAGTTAATAGGTCGGTATTTGATAGAAGTTTATTTTGAATATTTTTTGTTCGCCATCAACAATAAATTGAAGCCTTGAGGAAGTATTTGCAGCATGCTTCCTTTAGCATTTGACAAATTGATTGCACTAGAAATTTCATCTACTAAATTCAACATGGCTTTCTGTATCATCTCCTTTTTGTAAAGATAATATTTTGTCTTTGGTAGATACTTAAAAAGATATTTCTCTTGTATTAGACATTGGTTTTGTTGCATTTAGAAACCATCATGATCAGGGCACATCTATTGACTTGGTCTGATCAGCTTTCACACATGCATGCTTCCCACTTGTGACCAAAGAGGAGGCATCTGAGATTTCAGGATTATTGTATTTAGCTTCTTTTGTTAATCCTATGAATATAATTTTTGTCAACTATGCCATTACAATTTTCTGTTTGAGATGCTGAAAGGGTGTACTTACATATGTGATATGATACACTTGCCTAAATAAAAGGTAATTGTGTCTTAGTGGGAAGAACATGTTCCGTTTGAACTAAGTCCAAATATATTTTTTACAATAATTGCGTGTGTTGCTCTCTAGTTGCAACACCATACATATAGGGCTGTCGGAGTTCAGGTTGTGTATGGTTGCCTATTACTGCAGGACAATGTTTGGTATCTGCAATCTATTCGTGCGATTTAAAGTTTCGTCTCAGCACTTCTGGATTTCCTAAACAAAATCCTGGAAAGTTCAGTAGAAATAGTGCTTAACTGATTGAAACAGAATCTGCTTAGAATGTTTGCTTCATCTTAGCTAAAATTCATGTGCCATTGAGGACTTAAACTCCTTACTTTTTATTTATGCCAACACTACTTTAAAATTACAGCCAAAAACATTATTATAACTTCGACATAAACAGCCAGTAACGCCAAGCGTAAAATATTATGAACACAAATTCCAGTGTTGATGGTAGTTAGAACACACGAATTTTTCCTGGCCTAAAAACAACACACGACTTTTTCCAACCTAAAATTGCAGGTTGATGGTTTTAAAGATACAATGTTTTGCTAGAATTTATTTTTAGAAGAGCAATGGAAGAACCTTTGTTTTGTTCGGTGTTGGTGTTTACCTGTGTCGGCGTTGAGAAATCTGACCGATGAGTGAATTTAGACTACGCGCTACGGTTGGTTGAGGGGAAAAGGGATGACTCAAGTGGTTATACTGGTTCGGGCGATCGAAGCCCTACGTCCAGTGAGTTGGTTCGGGTCGTGTTGCTCGTAGTAGGGGTTACAAGCTCTTGCGAGAGAGGGAGAAGCTCATAAGTCTCTAAGTGTTCGTGGGGTTCGTCCTTGCGTGCGGCGTAAGGGCGAAGCGAGTGTGTGCGAAAATGAAAGATCAGAACGCGGTCCCCCAGCCGCGAGTCAAGCTTCCCCTTTTATCTGTCAAGGGAAAGTCGACTGTACAAGGATGGAGGAAAGAAGAAAAAGAAAGAAAGAGAATTGGTAAAACTAGCTCGACGTAGGTGGGGGGCCTTGCAGGGAAGGGCGCGTCCGTCCTCGACGCCGTCTCCTCCGGGCGTGGGCGGCGACGGCTGCTACAGCTCAATTGCGGCGGAGATGTCCGGGTCCTATTTGAGCGCTGTGCATCCCTGTTTCTTTACGGCCCGTACTGCTACCGTGCGGCGAGGCGGTTTGACCGCTGTCAACCGTCCCTGCGAGACGTGCGGGGCTTGCGGTTCACGTCTTCGGATAGTGCCGAACGACGTCCACTTGCGGCCATTTAATGTGCTCCACCGGCCAACCTCCGACCTCGATAGTCCGACCCCTGGGGTCGGAAGGCTGGGGTCGGGCGCCCGGGGTCGGCCGAGGCGGAGATTTTCTCCGACCCTCGGGGGTCGGGAGGCGGGTCGAGGAGTCGGGCCTTCCTTTGCCCGCGCGGCCTCTTGGCTGCGGTCCGTGTCACGCATCGTGGGCTGGGCTTTGACCATGGCTGTCTTTGGGGACAACTATGGCCTCCGGCCCAGTCCTTAGTCATTTGGGTGTGATTGCTGTTGACGGTCGTTACGGACCAATTTCGACCATCAACTAGCTCAATAAACAAGAAGGATTGGACATTCTTTACACGCATTTTATTTAAGAATAATCTATTTCCACATGTACCTCTAGATTTTAATGTGCAGGTGGAATAAGGGAGAAATCCAGGTGAAACCATGCCCCAAGGCGACAAAACAACACTTTCACAAATACGACGTTCGCCGCGGGAATGCAACTCCAAGACAAAAGGCCAAATCTCGTCAAAGTCCAACACAACCAAGGCCAAATGCACCTGAACCAAAGAAGTAGACCCAGAGGGGGAGCCACCTGCCAAAGCCCAGCCCAGGAGGGGCCAGGCACAGATCGGCCGACCCCCCTGGACCAGGTCGGCCGACCTGGCAGGGTGGCCCCCTGGGTCCCACTTTTTGTGGCGGTTTGTTACCGACCTCTGGAGGTCGGTTCCCCCTACATTAAATGCCACCGACCTCGGGAACCGCCTCAAAGTTACCGACCTTCAAAGCCTATATAAGGAGGGGTACCCCCCTCCTTCCAACACACACAATACACAAGGATCATTCCCTCCTCCTCACACTAGAGCTAGAGGCAATTCTAGGTAGTGCTAGGCTGAGTAGTGGGTTGCCCTATTGCTCCCAAAGTCTTGTGGAGAATTGGGTAGCGCTCTTGTATCCTTTCTCTCTCTTTGTAAGACTTGTTATTTAATCTATGGAATACAAGTATTCATATAGTTGTTATAAGCTTGCTAGTTCTATCATGATCTTGTATGATCGTTCGTTGTTCGTTCATGCTCGTTCATCATTCGTTCTTCGTTCGTTCATACTCGATCATCGATTATTCTTGAACTTGCTTAATCTTTCATCGTTCGTCGCTCGTTCTTAAGCGACAAACGCTTATGCATGACTTAGTGCTAGCTTTGATCCCTTTTATCTAGTTTATGCTAGTTAGGCTAGTTGTTCTCATGTTTAGGCATCGGGCTCATTGTCCTGCAAAGGTGCTCTAGATTTATCACCCCGTCGATCCGAAGGGTTGGGGGTGCCTCGAGGGATCTAGAGTCGTGGTTAGTAACGCCGGCATGGTGCCGGGGTAGTCTATCCACCCTTGGGTATGTGCGTGTCTCACGGTTTGTAGAGGTAGGTGGCAGGAAGTGACAGCCCTGTCCATCCAAAGGAACCCTCCACGTTCGGGCACGGCATAGGAGTACGTAAATAGGCCGGAGTCGCGAGACAGACCTTGCGTATGCCGGATCTCCCGATGTTGCCTAGGCATTAGACGCTTGCTTGTGCTTGCATGACGCTAGATGATAGGTAGAGGTTGTGCACGCTATATGAATGTTGTACCTTTGGAGTAGTAGCTCGCTAGTCTAACTTAGCATTGCTTAGGATTGTCTCTCGCCTTTTATTAGAGAGAGTGGAATGCCTTCGTGTGTGTCGCACTATCCTTATTATTATTAAACCTTACCCCTGCATTGGAATGTGGTTATATCACTTATCATTTGTAACACCATGAACATAAGTACTCTTGTCAACCATGTCTTCCTTTGGGAAAATATAAATACGATACCCTGGAATACTCTCGGGTGAAATGCTACAACGGGTTATCCGTCCGCTTGCGGATATTCTATTTAACATGACAAACCTTATAATTCATATCTAGTACTTGTTACTAGTTGTGGATTATTTGGTTAAATAGTGCAAGTGAACAATTCCATAACCCCCGGCGTCTCCCCGCGGTCGCGTGTTTCCCGCGTGACCGTAAGAGACGCCAACAAGCATTTCTGGCGCCGTTGTCGGGGAAGACATTGGTTAACAAGAATACAATGATTGTTCATGATTACACTTGATGTGGTTTAACCATTGCCCATGCAGGCTAACCTTGATCTGTTTTCTCTTTGATGTGAAAACAGGATAGTGTATGCGTGGATTCGACTTGCCGAAAAACTTCGTTGATAATCCCGAGTCACTTGTGAGGAAGACTCGACACCGCGTCGTCGTCTCCCCTCAAGTACTCTCGACAAGCGAACCCGCATCTTCCGCACCATCTACGTCAAACGTCATGGCTGAAAAGACCCTTCGTGAATACTCCGCGCCCACCGTCGCCAATGTGCCCATTGGAC
>RWGY01000753.1:0-96315 GCA_007726485.1 Eragrostis curvula
TAGCAGGATTAAGTATCCTAGATCAGGATACCCTGATTTGGGTATCCGTCAAAAATGATAACCGTTTTAGTACCGAGAAAATGCTTAACCGCACAATTCGGTTGCGGTTAATTCGGTTCAGTTATGCGGTTAACCGCATTAACCGCACATCAGTACATATTCCATTATATTGAATAAATTTATACACCAAATGAAATAAAATATAGACTAATGCGCCGCCGATGGTAGTGGCGATGTACGGGTGGTCGTCGAATAAAGTGTGTGGAGAGGATGAAGTTGAGAGAGGGCCGGGTTGGAATGAGTTAGGACCGAAAATCCTCGAGATCTACTAGGTTGAAATGATAATATCGGTTAATTCGGTTAGTTCGGTTAATCGGATTAATAACCGCAATTTTTGCGATTAACCGTAGTTGTCAAAAATGATAACCGCAATTTTTGCGGTTAACTGTACTAGCTAAAAATCTTAGGTAATTCGGTGCGGTTAATTCGGTTAATCGGTTTTGCGGTTAACCGCGCCCACCCCTAATTAGGCCCGACGCGGCGCGACCCCCTCTCCGCCCGCCACGATCATAGCCGTTCATCGGCATCGGACGGCTGTCCGCGCATCTCGGCAGATCAAAACCGCCCATCGCGACGGCTCCCCCAAAAACCTAGTTTCATTTCTTCTCCTTCCCGAACCGAGCCGGAGTTGGCGGCGCCGGCGACACGCCGGTGCGCCGTCGGGGCCTAGCCACTGGCTCCATGGCCAGCGAGCCGAGCCCCGCCCTTCTTTGTTCTATCTTCTCCTCCCCGCCCTTTTTCAGCGACATGGCGACGGTCGCCCGTGGCGGCTGGAGAAGAAGATGGCGGCGCCGACGCATGCCCCTTCGCCGGTGCGCGCGCTCGCCCGAAGGTGAGCGCGCCGCCATCGAACGGTCTTGCGACGGCGCTCAACCCATTTAGCGGAACAGTGCATTGGCCTATTTCCGGCCCAGTCCGGCCCACCTCAGCGCACGCTGGCCCGTCCCCTTTCTTCTTCCTGTGCGCACGACGCGACGCCGCGCCGCGATCCGCGCCGCCGCCCAGCGCCGGCCGTCGCCTCCACGCCACGTCGCAACCGGCTTCTCGCCTCTTCCTCTCACAACCCATGCCGCGCCCATGCCATCACCTGTTGCCGCGCTGACTTCGCGCCGCGGATGAGGAGAGGACGATCCGCGCAGAGCGCGCCTGTGCGACGCCATTCGCCGCCGCGGCGCCGACCTCCTGTTCTCCCTATTCTTGCACTGGCGCAAGCCCCCGATCCTCGCCACGCGTGCCACGGAGTCCTACGCAGCTTCTCGCGCTCACACCCGCGATCCAGAGCCCCTCCTCCCCTTCCATTCCTTGCTCGCCACGAGGCCGCCAGAGCACGCTCGAGCAACCCGCAGCGAAACCGCCTCCATTCACTATAAAAGCTCGAGCCACTCCTTTGCGTACAATCTCTGGCCCTCTACAAGCTTCCCGAGCAGCCCTCGACGAGAGAGGCGAAGTGAGCAACACGAATTTTGATTTTTCCCCAAAATCAGCCGCCGCCGCCATCGCCGGAATTCAAGCTCTTCCGGTGAGTTCTACGTTGAGCTCTTGTGCTTTTAGCATCTCTGTGTGATGCTGATGCTCACGCCCTTGACCATTTTCTTCCTTTTTAGGCGGAAGGATCATCTTGTCTAACCGTTCCCGGCCACCACTGCCTGCGTAGCTTGTTTGGTAAGCTGCCTCGCTGTTTGTAGATGCTAGATGCACCACATCAACACGTCACCGCGCTCCTTTTCGCGCAGCTCGCCGTAGCCCGCTGCCGCGCCGCCTAGGTCACCGCCGCGCCGCCGCTACAGGTCACCGTCGTCAACGAGACGATCACCGGATGGAAGCTCTTGAGCTCCTGCATCGCGTAGGGTAGCATGTCGACGTTGCCTGGCCGTAGCTCGTCGCCGGCGAGCCGTCCAGCCGCCGCGTTTACTGTGCACGCGTTAATTTGAATTAAATCAACCCTGAGCTGCCACTTGTCGCACTATGATTGGCCAGAAATCGATTAATTGTTTTTAACTTGAAATAGATAGAAAAATAGTAGAGAAAAATTAGGAAAAATATCTAGAAAAATTCTTTATGATTTTAGACTCCTTTTCAAGTAAAAATATAACATAAGTATTTGGAGAAAATTTCATAATAGTAAAAGGTTAGTTTAAGGTCTTGTTTAAAAATAAATACTTAGGAAATTTGTATATAGAAAATGCATAAGATTAGATTACTTTTGAACTTTTCAGAATCTATCTCCACTGTAGATTTATAATTGATCATAGGAAAAATTTAGAAGAAATAACTTGTAGGGTTACTTTATTTTCTAGAAAATCAAATGTTTCTTATAGAAAATTTATTTAAGTTTACCTAATAGATATGCATGCAATCACTATAGATGAAAAACTTAGTTTTCTACTTCTCAAACCACTGATAGTACTGTTTAGTGGAAATAAAAATATTAAACTTCATTTGTTTAAATAGATACGCTTGTCACATTCACCATATGTATTTTCTTTAGGAAAGTAAGTAAATTAAATTTCTTGTCTAAGTGAATATGGCCTTTTCAACCCTAGGAATATGCCATTTTGTAAAAGAGTGACATGCTAGCTTTAAAATTCATTTAGGAAGAATTTGATCATCTATGGACTAAGTGTAGCCGATTTTGATTTATTTTCCCAATTTAATTTCGAATGCGCGTAGAATCGTCGTACGGTCTCCGAATTGAGTGATTCGAATTGCATAGTTCATTTAAATTCATGCTTCATGCATACATGCAAAAATATGCATTATTTTCAGTTGGTTTCTAATTCGGATTTTATTGGTGTTTATTTGGATATTATTTACTTTAACGTGTAGACTATCCGAACAATGAAGAATATGTAGAGGAGCAAGAATCTGAGGATCCGAACTACGAAGATCAAGAATTTGAACAAGACCAGCAGCAAGGCAAGCACCCCCTTGATCATTTTGAACCCATGTTTGTGATGAAATGATTTGCATGATGACTAGGAATAAATTGTGTATTAATAGTATTAATAAAATTTTACCGGGAAAATATGATAAACCCTTTTCACTAAGAACCTTATGGCAATTCCTTACTTTAAGTTACCTTTATTTTAGTAACATTTATTTAAATTTACTTTCGGTATTTACTTTTGAAACTTTATCACTTCCTATCCGCGGAACCTTGCATTTAAATTACATTGTCATACACAAAAGTCTTGCTGAGTACCAAAGTACTCACCCTTGCTAAACATGTTGATCAGAGGAAGAAGAAGATACGTATGAAAATCCGCAGGACACGGGTTTTTATGCTTCGAGTTTTGACGATACTCCCGATGGATCGGTCTAGGATCATCTAGGTTGTTCGCCTGTGGAGTTTTGGGCAATAACCATTAGATGCGCTGCGAGTTATTTTGGACTTTATTTGCCTCTTCAAACTTTTATTTAGCCGGTCGGCTAGATGTATGTATAATTAAGTTGTGATGTTTGAATGTGTAATGTAAAATAAATAAGGATTTTTGTTATATGTGTATGTTGATATCAATTGCTTACGTGTGTGCTTGCGATTGATTCTGGGACAAGCACGATGAAAGCACGTAGTTTTGGGTATTTAAATATCCGGACACCGCAGTTGGTATCCGAGCCATACAACCTAGAAAGAGTCTAGATAGAGTCATCGGAACGATATTTAGAGTAGTTCAAAATGTTTTGAGTAGAGAATAATTTGGGGTTTTAGTAGAAAATTGCTTGTTATTCTTTCCTTTAATTCTAGCCTTAATTATTTTAAATTCTTTTATACATGCATAAGTTAGGAAGAAATTTAACTCATGTCTTGTTCTTTCTTTTAGATGCCTAATTGGATACCTGTCTATGAGACCTCCGCTTATGAGCCCCACTCCTTTGTGGAGATTTTTCGACACATGTCTCGATATTTTGGTTATCAGGAGGACCCTCACTATGTTATCTTTTCTGCCCCCTGGAACCAATATAATCGTGAGTTCTCGGCGAGAGTGACTCTCACTCCTCGCCATCCACTTGATCCTCCTTTTGAGTGCTATGGCCGCGGATCTTCCGGACCTATGGCTATCCGAGAGGCTGCCTATCTTGCCATCACCACTATGCATTCCAGCCATTATCTTGGTGGAGATGAGTACCGTTACTTTCCTTGCCGTCTTGAGGAAGACCATGACAATGCCTATCTTGAGCCGGATCACTATGATGAGAGTTCCTCGGTGTCCAACCTTGCTCGCCTGGTTCGAGCTATGGATGATTATATTTACCGTTGGACCGTGAGCGAGTCGCTTTGAGAGTCAACGTGGCCCGTCTCCAGGACCATGTGATCAGCAATTTGAAGCCCATCAACTTCCCATTTCAGTCATGTATGGTGACTTGAACTTTATAAGTGAGCATGAGATGTACCCGCCGGGCAACTACATCGACCTTCCTTGTCGCCGTCAAGCCCGCATGTCGACCCGACCTCCTCGCCGCCACCAGATAGCTCCACGACACTTGGGCAGCAGCTCTGCATCCTTTCCACGCTATAGCGATGGTTCGTCGAGCTCCGGAAGCGTTCGCATGTGAAGCTCGACACGAAGCTTAGGAAACTAGGGGTTCGCTAGCTCGGCGCAAATGAGCAATATATTTGAATAATGTATAGTTGAGAATGCCCCTGTTATGTAATGTAATGGATGTAAAAGTAGTTTGTTAAGTTAGTAGGACCACTTATGGTTATGTAATATAAAGACATATGGATGTAAAATGTAACCGATGTATAATTAAGCTTGTACTTTGTTTATTGTACGAATTTCTGTTCGAATTTGGTAGCTTTTATTTCTTTTTTGTCAAATTTACTGCAGTTAGATAATATTAGGAAGTTTCTACAGTGAATTTTTCGAAATTTTTGGATTAGCTTTGATAGGTGTAAAAATTCGCTTAACATTAGTTACTCTGTTTTTCTGCTCTCTGTGATTTTGGAGACAGCAGATTGTAAGATTTGTGTAGGCCAGTGGATAGCTTCAAACGGTTTGAAATTTTTATAGTAGCTACCTTATATGTTTTTCTACCCCCACAAAAATCCACGAAAAATTTGGACATGTTTTAGTGCTTCGAGAAAATTGACCAACCCGCAGACCTCAATCTGTCCAGATTTTAGAAAGTAATTTTCGAATTTTGAAAATGCTTAGGGTAATCAAACTTCTAGTTAAAATTTGAGTGGTTGAATAACATGATTGTAAAGAACGACTTGTTACTTTTTCCCATTGTGTGAATCATTTGCCTATATAAATATTTCTGCAATTTATGAGTCATAGTAGCTTAACTATGAGTTAAAGTTATATGTTCTCAAAATTGCTTGATTCTTCATTTGGATTTTATTGAAGTGTTTATTATGTCACAAAAGGCTACCATATCTATCTGACCTCTCATCTATTATTCATTTTCTTCCTTTACTAAAGCTTAATTGATCCATGTTCTTGAAAAGGAAATGTCTTCTCCGTCGGATCAATCGGGTATGGAAAATCGTGGAGCCTGACCTGTTCTCACCGGGAATGAATCACCTATGGAGAAGGCTATTCTCATGATGGAGCTAACAATCAAAACACCACCTATATCCTCCAGCAGTTAGTTCAAAATTCAAATGCAAATGGAGCTGCGGGGCAATCTAAGTTCAATGAGTTTATGCGGACTCAACCTCCAACTTTTGCGTCGGCAAAGGAACCTCTCCATGCCGATGATTGGCTCAACTCCATCTCTCGTAAGTTGGAGATCGCTCAATGCAATGATCATGAGAAAGTGCTTTATGCATCTTATCGTTTGGAGGATCCCGCCGCTACTTGGTGGGACAACTATAAGAAGATGTTGCCATCTAATGAAGAAATCACTTGGAGTATCTTTTGCGAGGCTTTCCGTGCTGCATATATTCCTAAGGCTATCATGGATGCTAAGAAACAAGAATTCTTGGCCCTTCGTCAAGGAAATATGCCGGTAATGGAATTTCTTCGCCGGTTCAATGAGCTTTCTCGATATGCATCTTCCGAAGTGCCCAATGAAGAGATGAAAGTTCAGCGCTTTATGGAGCGCATGAATGAAGAATTAAAACATGCTCTTGCCGCTCATGATATCTCGGATTTCAAGACTCTTATCAACAAATCTATCAAGATTGAACATAGTGCTCGGGAGTTACGGGAAAGCAACAAGAGGAAATGGATGGCTTCTAACAGTGCAAGTAACAACAATCCGGTGCGACCTCGCACGGGACAACCATCTAACGCTCGGCCTACAGCAGCAAGGGCTCCTCGACAACAAGCTCAAGTTTCCCGACGCCAAGCTCCAGCTCCTCGACCAAGAGCACCTCCACAACAACAAGATGTCTACAGAGCTCCAATCTCTGGAAATACCCGTCCTTTTCCGAGGGGATCATGCTTTAATTGTGAAGAATATGGTCACTTTTATGACAATTGCCCACTTAGGCAACGTGGGAATAATGCTCCACCAGCCCCACCGGCTCAAAACACACCACGGGCACCTTCATCCAATCGTGGTGTGCAACAAGTATCTCGTCCATCCTCATCTAAGCCAAATCAAGGATATGGACGTGGTCGCGTTAATCATGTGACTATTGAGCAAGCACAAGAAGCGCCGGAGGTGGTCATGGGTACGTTTCTTGTCAACTCCACCCCCGCTACCATTCTCTTTGATTCCGGTGCATCACATTCATTCATATCAAGAACTTTTGCTCATCGACATCGTTTTGAAATTAGTCATCTTGAGCATAAAATGATGGTTAATACCCCGGGATCACATGTTATGACCGATTCTTTATGTTCGGGAATTAACATAAATATATGTGGGGTAGAATTTTTGACTAACTTGATTCTAATACCAACACATGGGTTAGATGTAATTCTTGGCATGGATTGGCTTCACAAATATAAGGGAGTTATTGATTGTGGTCAACGCTCCATCACTTTAGTTGATCACAAGGGCACTCATATAAAATATTTTGCCGATCCTATACCTTAGAAAAATCACATCTTATTGAACTCCACTACCACATTGGAAATTTCTCAAGTCGCGGTAGTATGCGATTACCCCGATGTTTTTCCGGATGAATTACCGGGCCTTCCGCCGGACCGTGATATTGAGTTTACCATTGATCTTATTCCCGGAACCTCTCCTATATCCCAAAGACCATATCGGATGAATTCCGAAGAATTAGCGGAGCTGAAGAAATAACTTAAGGAGCAACTTGACAAAGGATTTATCCGTCCTAGTTCATCACCTTGGGGTTCCCCGGTCATCGTTGTCATCAAGAAGGATGGTACTCTACGTATGTGTATTGATTACCGAGCTCTCAATGCGGTAACCATCAAGAATAAGTATCCTCTTCCTCGCATTGATGATCTTTTTGATCAATTACATGGAGCCCGTGTCTTCTCTAAAATTGATTTGAGACTTGGTTATTATCAACTTAAGATTCGAGAAGAAGACATTCCTAAGACCGCCTTTGTCAATCGGTATGGTTCATATGAATATACCGTGATGTCCTTTGGTTTAACCAATGCTCCCGCCACTTTCATGAATCTTATGAATAAGATTTTCATGGAGTATCTTGACAAGTTCGTCGTAGTCTTCATTGACGACATCTTGATTTACTCCAAGAATGAAGAAGAGCATGCTCATCATATCCGTTTGGTTCTTGACAAACTCCGTGAGCATAAACTCTATGCTAAGTTTAGTAAATGTGAATTTTGGCTTAAGGAAGTGGCTTTCCTTGGTCATGTCATCTCTGAGGGTGGTATTTCTATTGATCCTAGCAAGATTGAATCCGTGCTAAAATGGAAACAACCCCAAGATGTTTCCGAAGTACGGAGTTTCCTTGGACTTGCGGGACATTATCGCCGGTTTGTTGAAAATTTCTCCCGCATTGCTAAACCTTTGACCCGTCTCTTGCAAAAAGGAGTTCCATTCCAATGGACCGATGAATGTTAATCTAGCTTTCAAGAGCTCAAGCGTCGGCTCACGACAGCCCCGGTGCTAGTGATGCCCGACATATCAAAAAGCTTCGACATATATTGCGATGCATCGAGACAAGGCCTTGGTTGTGTGTTGATGCAAGAAGGAAAAGACGTGGCATATGCTTCTTGTCAATTGAGGCCACATGAGGACAAATATCCTACTCATGACTTGGAATTGGCCGCCGTTGTCTATGCCTTGAAAATTTGGCGACATTACCTCATCGGTAATCGTTGCGAAATCTATACCGATCATAAAAGTCTCAAGTACTTCTTTACTCAAAAGGATTTGAATCTTCGGCAAAGAAGATTTTTTTTTTAGGCAAACGGCAGGGGAGTCCCCTACCTTTTTCTATTAATTTTCCAAACTTTATGTACAAGATACAAGGCCGTAGGCCAAAACAAGACCCTAACGGAAAAGAAGTTAAGTGAGCGCTTCCAGGCTTTTACGCCTTTCCACGCCACGCTGAGTCTTATCCTTTCGCACCGCTTGCCTATAAACCGGGCTAGCTCACGTTCGCCTTTCCCACGCTTGACCATGGAGAGCCGTTGGCGACCGGGCTCGCTGCTCGGTGTTGGACTCATCAGGAGGGATGTTGCTCTGCGCGCGGGCCTTGTCCCGGACGCAGAGGCCCTCGCCTCGCCTGGTGCTATCCCTCCTGCGATGCTCCGCTTCCGAATCGACCCCCCGACCCCATCTCTCCTCTCGTTTGCTGCCGCCTTCTCGAAGAGCGTGAGCACCGGAGAGCTCGTTCGAGGTCGGCGCGAGTCGTGGCCGGAACGCCGCGCCCGACTTCTTGGGGGCGAGCCGTCCTGGACCCGGAGTCGCTCCCGAGGCCTTTAGGAGCGGCGACGCCCGCTGAGGTCATCCTCGAGGTCGAGTCCTGTGTAACCCGAGCTCTCGGACCTCCATTTCATGGAAGAAAGAGGGCCGGATCAGGAATCGCTCCCGAGGTGACTATTGCGGGGTCGGCTCCCCCCTCGGGACGCCGGACCGCCTGTGATCCACGGAAGGGACCGGCCCCTCGACTTCCGCGAGCTGGTGGTGGCCTTCGCGACGCGTTCCCCTGAGGGTTGATTTGTTTGTTGTTTTGCAACGGGGTCCCCTTCCGACAATTTTCGGAGGGTCGGGGATTCTTTGTTTTGTGCCTGAATAGAAGAAAACCCGTGTTTTGTCTGCCTAGGCCACGCTGTTGGCCCGAGTTTGTGAATGCGAGCCCCCGTGCGTTACGAAGTTCGTCCGAAGGTCGTTTCGTCTTTTTATGCGACTTCCCCCGCGTATCACTGCGTTGTGATAGGGGTGCTGATCCGTCCCGTCCGTTCCTCGATGGTTCGACGGCGGGTGCCCAGTCGAGTTGCTAGCGGGTGAGTTCGAGTGAAGCCCTGGCTTGCCCTTAGCGGGGATCCAATTGAGACCGGCTGGGGTCGACCTCATAAGATCCATGGCGTCAGTCCAACTAGTTGCCGAGTCCTTTCGATCGGTCTCAGGGGCTTCGAAGCCTTCCTGCGTTGGGAAAACCTTGGTCCGACCCTCCATCAGGACTCGGACGCAACCGACAGAGGCCCGTGACGCTTCGCGCGTCTGGGTACTGGCCGCTGGGACCCCTCTTTGGTCGCCCCTCACTCTCGTTTTGCCCAGAGCGGCTGTTGAACCCTTCAGATGGGCCAGCCTTCGCACTCTTGGGCCGGAAATAGGCCGTCGGGGCGTTCTCAGCCCCTAGCCAACTTTACCTGTGACCTCATTCGGCTTTCCGGACCGAATGGGCCGCCGATGTCCGCGGGTTCTACAGGGACGTTCCGGATTGCGCCGTTTCGGAGGGGGCGCGAATTTCGGAGCGCCGATTCGAAGCGACGCGTCCAGCCCTAGCTTCTGCGAGAAGGAAGAGGGAGAGAGAAAAACGAAACGAGAAAAGCGCGCCGCACGAGGCGGGAAATTGAAGGGACGCGATGGGTCGAAGGACGCCGCGACGGTTCGATGGGTTAAGTGCAAGTATCCGTACCTGGGGTGGTAGCCTCCCGCACTTACCATCTCTCTTTCGCGCGTTATAGTTACATCTTCCCCTTTTAGTCCGCCGGAATCCGCGGCGATCTCCGATTCGTCCCTCCGCAATCCGCTGCGCCCCGCTTTCGTTCCGTTGCCCCGCCACGCGCCGTGGTCCCATTCCGCGGGCTCCGCCCTCCATCATCGATCGCCGTCAGGTGACATTCATCGCCGTCGCCTTGTGTTCGCGGCGGCCGTCCTCTTTTCTTCGAGCGCCGGGCCGATGGACGCCGTCGTAGGGCCATGGCCCGTTCAGAGGATGGGGGAAGGTGTGCTAAATGGCCTCGTGTCCCGGGGGGCACTTAAGCCAAACGGCGCATACGCGGAGTGGATCGTCGCCGAGGGGCTTCAGGCGCCGGATCCTCCCGACGGGTACGTCGTTTTCTATCGCCAATTTCCACAATCGCGGGTTCGGAATGCCGGCGCATCCCTTTTTCCGCGGCCTCCTCCACTATTATCAGGTCGAGCTTCATCACCTCGATCCTGATTCGATTGGTCATATCGCCGGGTTCATCACCATGTGCGAGGCGTATTTGGGCATCAATCCCCATTTCAATCTTTGGAGGCATTTTTTCCGGGTGCGACACTCCCGTCTCGTCGAGAGGGGGAGGCCGTCCATGGAAGTTCCAATCGGGTGGGCGAGCATCCGGTTGCGGTAGAACAGGGTGCACAATTATATTCCGTACATCTCAATGTCCTCCGACGTCTGTTGGCGTTCGAATTGGTTCTATATTCGGAACGACCCTGATGGGCCGCACCCGCCCTTCTCGGGGCGGTACATCGAGAAGGCGCCACATTCGTGACGGAAGGATTTGGGGAGTGATGACGTGGCCTACATCCGTCCCCTGATCAATGCTGTCGGCGCGTTGCGCACCTCCGGGGTGTCGTGGGCCGGAGTCACCGGGCACTTTCACGTGGCTCAGGTGCTGCCTCTAATGAGGCGCTCCCTCCGTCTGTGGGAGTTGACTCCCGAGGCGAACCGAGGAGGGACGGCCATGGTGCAGGATGTGGGCTTAAGCTTTTCGGAAGTCAGTGCTCGGTTGGCGGATGCATCGGGAAGTTCTTCTCTTTGCCATACGGATGCGGAGTTTGAATATCCGATCCGCGGCCATCCTCGGGCTCTTCCGTCTCCGGGCGTCCTTAATTATGTGCGTATCCCTTGCGGTTGTCATCTTCCCTTTTTTCTTTTTTTTTTCTTTTTTTGGACCAACATGTCTTTCTCCTTTTTTCTTCCAGGCTAATTTGGTGCGGGCGCCGTCGCATCCACCGTTGCCCGAGGACCTTGATCAACGGGAGGTGGTTCGCGTTCGATACAAACATGGGGAAAGCAGTCGTGGCATGACTCGCGCCGCCAACGATCCTGGCGCCGGCGGCCTTTCAGAAGAAGTGTGGGCGAGCCTCCTGCTTGAGGATGATGACGATGTTGACGACCCCCTGCCCGAGCCAGATGAGGTCGGAGCAATTCCGAGGGTGTCGCCCGACCCCGTGGGCGATGAGGTGTCTGTCGTATCGGCGTCGAGAGATCTCATGACCGCTCCCTTGGCTGGGCGGGGTCAAGTGGACGCCCCGGGGGTTCCCGGGAGATGGATTGGGCGTGACATCCCTGACGCGGCTAACCGGGCGATGTTGCAGACCGGGATGATCGGCGGGGAGTCCGCCGGCCTCGGACGTTCTCAGGGGACCAAACGGCTGGCCGAGGCGCCGGTCCGACTGGAGTGGGGTCCAGATTTTTGGGTTGGAGTCGGCGATCGCTCGTTCCTCGTTGAGGACTCGACCGAGGAGAGATCGTGGGACTGGTTCGGCAGCAGGCTCGAGCTTGTTCACCGGGGGGTAAGCTGTGCCCGCGGTTCCCTGGAATCGGCCCTTCATGTTCTAGAAGAGACTAGACCTCCTTTTGAGGTACGATTCCTGGGTTCTCCTCTCCCTCTCTTTCCCCTTTACCAGTCGGCTGAATATGAGTCGGATGCAGGTCGCCCTGGAGGACAGTCGGATGAAGTCCGAGTGGCTGCGTTCCCAGGGAGAGCGACTGCGTCACCGGTCGTCCGAGCGGGCCGTTGCCGTCCAGACGATTGTCACCGCCAAGGCGTCCCGGGCCGATCTCCTGAAGGAGATGGAGGCGCTACGGAGGCGCGCAGAGGACACAGAAGCGTCCTTGGGGGCGTCGCAGAAGCGAGCCGGGGACGCTGAGAGGCGGGCCGCGAGCCTCGCCGCCGAGGTGAAGGCGGAGCGGGAGCTGCGGGGGGTCGCCGAGGTTGCTTTTGCCAACCTTTCGCGTGAGTTGTCTCAGCTTCGTGATCAGAATGGCGGTAAGTGGTGCCTTTCTCTCCTTGATGTTTTTTCGTCCGTATTCTCTTTGGCGCCTTATTTCTGTTTTCCGCTTCTTTTAGTGCTTGAACAAGAGCTGGTGGAGTCTCAAGCCGTGGTTGGGGAACTCGACAATTTGAGGCTTGCTTTCCTCCATTCGTGCTCCCAGCTGGGGATGAGAGTGACCAATGATCCTCATGAGACGGCGCGGCAGGTGCTTGCCCTGCCGACCCATGTGAGGGCCTTGGAGGAAAGTGCGATGGAGGGCGGAATTCGTTTGTCCTTCACCATCGTCCGTTCCCATTATGAGCCGGACGTTGGGGTGGAGCTAATGAGCGAAGGTTTTACTGAAGGGGTCTCCCCTGAGACTTTGGCAGCTTTTGAGGAAGAGGTGCGCCCGGACGCTGAGCGGCTCTTGGCGAAGTACAAAGGAGAGTTCCTCTTGCGTCCTCTGGCGGCTGAGGATTAGGCCTTCGGTGGCCCCTCGCCTCTTTTTTTTGTTCCGAACAGTCGGAGAGTTAAAGTGTATATGGGGATGTTTGTTTATGCAGACGAGTAGGTGGTCAGAGTGTGCCTCCTCTTGCGCCCATTAAGCAGCTGCGCCAGCGGGCGAAGGCGGCGGAAGAGAAGGAGGCCGCGCAGAAGGGACCTGCTCCGTCTTCGGGCGGCTCCGGCACAGGGTCGGGCAGTGACGTCATCGAGTCTCGTGGCGTGTCCTCTCCAACGGAGGACGCCCGCACTGGTGACGGGGAGGCTCGAGCCACGCCGGAGAGGGGCCCGGGCCAGGATGCTCTGGTGGTCGCGCATCGTCCGCCGCGGCTGACCGCCGAGGGCGCCATTCCCCCGTGGCCTCGCCCCCAGGACCCCGGAAGCTCCCTGGTGCTTTCGGGATGGGGGCCTGACTTCTCGATCGACGCCGCGGGTGGCCCGCTTCGCGTTGACGACCCCAGTGTCCGGGAGTCGTGGAGGCAGACGGAGAGCGGGTGTGCGCGCGCTTTTTGGGAGGTCCAGGGCGCTCACGATGCTCTGGGGACGGCGTTGAGCGTGATGAGCTCGATGCGAGTTCCCTTTGAGGTATGACAACATTCCCATGAGGTTTTTTCTCCTTTCTGGCTCTTCTTTCCGTTCCCCCTATTGAGACTTGACTCGGTACTCCCGCGTCCAGGCCGTCCTGATGAGCAGTCGGCTCAAGTCGGAGCATCTGCGTCTTCAAAAGGAGCAGCTGGAGAAGCAGGCCTCGGAGGCTGACTCCTCTGTCCGTCGGGCCGCCGAGGCCGAGAAGGAGCTTGCGGAGCTGCGCAAGGAGAACGACGTCCTGCGCAAGCGTGCTACCGACGCTGAGGCGCTTGCTCAGGCGTCGGAGAGGCGGGCGTTGGCGGCCCAGCAACTGGCGGATGCTTCCGCCGCTCAAGTTGACATGGAGCGGAAAAGGAAGGATGTCGGACCCCATTTCTGGAATCCACGTGTTTACCGTACCAATCCCTGGATCAGTAGTTGGTACACACAAATAAAGTGTTCCATTGCACATACGCGAGTACATATTACATAATAGAGGATACATATCATGGTATTAAGTTACAAACCAGGCAGGGGCTTGTATACTAGCCGGAAACCAACAAACTTGAAAGGAAATACACTATAAACACCGCAGGCAAACTTGAGCAGACGTCGACCCTACTCGTCATTATCGTCACCAACGTATTCTCCTTCTTCTTCTTCCGCTGAAGGGATAGCAGCAAGAGTGAGTACATAAGGTACTCAACAAGCCCTACTCTACTCAAAGGTATGTATACATGCATACTTGGTCTTAGCAAGGAAAAGGTTAAATGGTTTATTTGCAGCAAAAGCCTTTTATGCAAGGTTCAGCAGTCAAGGAAATATAGATAAAACATAGAAGATTGATAGTCATATTTTAGTTGGTTGGCCCTGGGGGAGAATGAATCATTCCCGCCAGTTCCCAAGTTTTAATTGGGCCTTCCGACCTCAATGGTCATAACGACCCGGCACACATGCCATCACTTCCAAAACACGGGCGTTTATACACCCACTCACTCGTCAAGGAATTATAGAGGTGGCTAATCAATGTGACGCACATGAATATGCCAAATGCCGTGGCAACGTCCAATCGATTGAATTTTTTTACTCTGCAGAGTTTGTACATCTTTCCCCATAGGCTATGCACTCTTGCGCGGAGAGTAACATAACGCCTTATCCATCTTCTCCGAGTAGTCCCACAAGCCCACCACGACGATTAGGAGCATCCATAACAACAATAAAGGTGAGCGACACCATTGGCCAAGAGATGCGGGTATTCATGCCCGAGATTCACATTTACTTTTCTCCTAACGACCGTTTGCCACTACCAGCCACCAAGTGAAACTTGCTTGCAGGAGTACCAAGAAGGTAGGAAAAGGTCCTACCCATTCAGGTTCTATGGTTGTACGGTGAATCATCATGTATACAGTCACAAGAACCGGTCCTTATATAGCCGAGCAAGCGCCAAATCCCACACTAGGGTTCAAACACACCATCATCAAAACACCAGTGGCCTTGCTCGCAGTCCACCCATCCCATCACCATTCACACCCTAGCTTGTTGCTATTCCCCTCCCATATATGAACACACACCACCAGACTCATTTTAACGCATTTCTAAAAGTAATTATGTGAATAAAGGTGTGGCAATGTAGGAACATTGCAGGGGTCCTAAGCGTATTACTAGCAGCAAGGTAATTACGCAGCATTTAAATAAAAGAATATTAAATGACAGCGTATCCTAGGGTTAACAAGGTAATGGTAAAACAAGGGTAGACAAGGACTAGATATTAACGCCTAAGTAACAGACATCAATATCAATAGGCAAGTAGGACAATAGCTACTCAATCAGTAAAATAACAATCAATGCATAGTAATTATTTTAGACGGTCACATGGGTGCGTGCGAAAACAAAAGGATCAATCATGATCAAGGAATAGTAGAGCTTGCCTTCAAAGTTGGGGTTAGATTCCTCCTCGTATCCTTCGATCTCGGGGTTGTCTTCTTCGTACTCCTTGTGGTCTACACGTGATTTACACTACGTAAATACTAGCGTTTAAATAAAATAAATCAAATGAAATGAACTGAAAATCAAATAAGAACCAAATAAATTAAAACAGATAGATCAGAGAGGTTTCTGGAGAATCTAAAGGCAGAAATGGGTTCTAGCTTTTCTGGGATTTTTGGGGATTTTTCCTAAATAAGAAAAAGCTCGGAATAGGTTTCTGTGTACACTGGCTGTGTGGCTCTAGTGTTTTCTGCGTGACTGTGTGGCTGACAGATGGGGCCAGGGTGTCAGCGGCTCAATGTTCACGGGCTCACGGTGGACCGGGCCTGTGCACCACATGTGTGTGTGCGGTCCACTGGACCGGGTGCACGTGTGCGCGCGAGTGTTGGCTGGCGCGGCGGCGTGCAGAGGTGCGCGGCGGTGCTCGCCGGAGAGCTCGCCGCCGGTGTCTCTGTTGCTTGGAGGGGAAGAAGGTGTTGCCGTGGGGGTAGAGGACGTCATGGCGGAGCTGTGGGTGATGACGTGCACGTGCGGCGAGGTCCGTAGGAACGAGGGCAGCTCGCCGGAGTTGGCGCGGCGATGGCGTGAAGGCGGGGATGTGCGCGTAGTGGTTCTCCTGATGTTTGTGTTAGTGCGTTGTGTGCGCGAGAGCGCGGCGAGTGTGTACGGCGCGACGTCGTGGCCAGACGCGCTTGTGGCGGCGGCCGGCGTCGAGCAGAGGCGGCGGCGCGCGGCGGTGCTCGGTGCACGCATGACTGCGGCCCGAGTCTCGGTGAATAGTGATGTCGTGGAGGTAGGTGAGGTGGAGATCTACGCGATGGGCTAGTGGGTTGAGGAAAAGGTTGCTCGTCGGCGGCGAATTTGACGGTGGCCGGAGATGAGGAAGAAAGGGGAAAAGAAGAAATTGAAGGGCAATAAGGGTGGAAGCTCACCGTGGATTGCTCGTGAGAGCGTGGTGAGTGCAAACGGAGAGCTGGAGGTGTTTAAATAGGGCTAGCCGGAGCAGTGAGAACGCTCAACGACGGCGAAGACGCGCGCGCGCGGGCACGCGCGGAAGGATGAGCGCGGGCTGCAGCGTTGGGACTCGCCTCATGGCGTGGAGCTGAAGGTCGTCGAGGGCAGGGAGGCTACTGGAGCTGGACAGGCGGCGGCACAGGGCGGCGTGCAGGCGAGGCATGGCGAGGGAGGTCGGGTTCACACGGCGGCGCTGTGGTTTGGTCCGCGGGCGGCGAGGCGGTGTGAGCAGAGCGCGCAGCTTTGTAGGCGGCTCAGACGCAGAGCGAGGACTTCGCGGCTCTGCGCAGCGTCGCGGAGCGCTTGGCGACGAGCACGGCATGCAGCGCGGCGGCGCGTGGCGCGGTGACGCGGCGGCGGAGGACACGCGGCCGCGGGCGTGGCGCGAGGTCGGGGACGACGCGCGTCCGCGCGGTCTTGGGCCAGGCCGGGCTGGTTTGGGCCGGGGAAGGCGGTGTGCGGCCCAGCGAAGCGGGGAGGAAGAGTTGGGCCGAGAAGATGTGGCCCAGAAGCGAGGAGAGAGGGAGAAATTGATTTAAACATTTTCCAAACGCAGAAATTCAAATCAAATCCAAATGAACTCAAAATAAGCTCAAATAAATTCGAATAATATTCATAAATTCAACTCTTAAGTCTAGCAACCATGTTGGCAAGTTCCCTTTTTATTTCCTTTCCAAAATTCCCATTTTCTATATTGTTAACCTATCAAAGTTTTGAAGTTTTATTTTCAAAAATTCTAAATGTGATCCTAAATTCTAGGAAATTTTTCAGATGTGATTTTATTAAATGCATTATTAAAATTTGGGATGTGACAAAGGAGGAGGCCGAGGCTTCCCTCAGCGGGCTTGCCGGCGAGGTTTCCACTCTTCGTGCCAGGAAAACTGGTAAGCCGCTCTCTTCTGGTGCTCGCAACTTTTTACTTGCGGCTTTGCCTGTTTGCTAAGTTTCGACTTGTCTTTGTCCAGACCTTGATACGAAGCTAGCGGAGTCCCAGGCGCTGGTGGTGCAGTTCAGCCAGCTCAAGATCAACCTCGGACGCGCTTGCACTCGGGTGGGGATGGAGCCGCGCCGTGGTCCCAACGCGGTGGCGGAGATGGTGCTCGAGCTGCCGGCCCACGTCAGGGCTCCGGAGGAGGAGGCGATGGAGACCGGTATCAGCTTGACCTTTATCGTCGTCCGCTCCCACTACGTGCCCTCGATCGGGGTGCCGCTGATGAGTGAGGGATTCCCTGAAGGAACCCCTCCCGGTACCTTGGCGGCGATCCAGGAGGAGGTCCGTCCCCATGCTGAGCGTCTCTTTGCGGGACTTAAGGACGAGTTCCTTCCGCGTCACGCCGAGCCAGCTGAAGAAGAAACTTAGGTTAGAGTGGGTCGAGTCGGGCCCTCGAAGGCCGAGTTGTTTTAATTTCGGACGAAAGATTTAAGCGTGTAACCGTAAGTAGTCGTTTAATTCGTCATCGTTGTTTTTAATCCTTCGCACTGCGCCACGATTGTAGCTTGTTCGACTTCGAGCGTTAGACTGCTGGCCTTGAATCCCTTCCGCTGGCTTAGGCCGTCCTTAGCCGCTGGGGCGTCGGGTGCCTTTGAACCGAGCAGTCGGGCCTGGGACCATGGTCTGTCACTCTTCAGTCTAAAAGCGACAATGTGTGCATCGAGGGGTCGGAACGCGAGTCCTCGGTACGGGAGGTCAGACGCGAACCTTGCGAAATTGCGTTGTTTTCGCAAGGTTGTCGCCTCGTCGTACCTTCGACCCGCGCGGTGTTGTCACCGCACCCGCTGGGTGTAGCCCCCGAGTGGGGGGGTCGGACCCAATGGCCGCTCCGAACATGGGTGAGGTGAGAGTAAAGCGCTTCTACGGTAAGAGAAAAAGCAAAAAAAGTAGCATGAAAAGGGTTTAGGGATAGAAGCAACGTAGCTGTTCGATGTTCCACGCGTTCTTGATCTGCTGCCCTTCCGAGTCCATCAGCTTGTAGGTTCCGGGTCGGAGCACCTCGGAGATGATGAACGGTCCTTCCCAAGGCGGCGAGAGCTTGTGGCGATCCTTATTAGTTTGCACGAGTCGGAGGACGAGGCCGCCCACGCTAAACGCTCGCCCGCGGACTCGGCGTCCGTGGTAGCGTCGTAAAGCTTGCTGGTATTTTGTCGCGCGTAAGAGCGTGACCTCACGATCCTCGTCAATTTGGTCAAGCGCGTCTTCAAGGAAGAGCTTGTTATTGTTTTCCGTGTAGGCTCGGACTCTCGGGGCCCCGTACTCGAGGTCAGTTGGAAGCACCGCCTCGGCCCCGTACACCATGAAGAAAGGGGTGTGGCCGGTGGCTCGACTCGGGGTCGTGCGTAGGCTCCAAAGTACCGACGGAAGTTCCTGGACCCATCAGCCGACGCAATCCTTGAGCTTGTTAAAGATTCTGGGCTTGAGGCCTTGCAGGACCATACCATTCGCGCGCTCGACCTGCCCGTTCGTTCGGGGGTGAGCCACGGCTGCCCAATCGACCCTAATGTTGCAGTCGTCGCAAAACTCCAAGAATTCTTGGCCAGTGAACTGAGTGCTGTTGTTGGTGATGATGGAGTTAGGGACTCCAAATCGATGGACGATGTCTCGGAAGAAGATCACCGCTTGAGCTGCCCTTATTGTGGTGAGGGGTCGGGCCTCAATCCACTTTGAGAATTTGTCGACGGCTACAAGTAGGTGGGTGTAGCCTCCGGGCGCTTTCTTCAGAGGGCCAACCAGATCGAGTCCCCATACGGCAAACGGCCACGTCAGGGGAATCGTTTGCAAAGCTTGGGCTGGCATGTGGGTTTGTCGAGCGTAGAATTGGCACCCTTCACAGGTGCGCACAATCTTTTCCGCGTCGCCCACCGCCGTCGGCCAGTAGAAGCCGTGACGGAACGCATTGCCAACCAGACTGCGGGGGGCGGCATGATGGCCGCACGTTGTTGGGATTCTTCGTGAAGAATACCCAGCACCGGGTGAAGCACGGAGAGAAAACGTGAGAGAAAAGGAAACGGCTTCGCGTGCTTCGAAGAGAATCTGCGCAACACGAAGCCTAGGCCATTGCATTCACAATCGTGTTACATAGCAAGGAGTCGACTCCCTCTCCAGTGCACGGGAGGGGGCATTTATACCGTGATCAGGGATTACAAATCAATGCCTAAACTACCCCTGATCACGGAGAATAATGTACAGGATATTCGGTACAAAAATGTCCGGGGGGCACAATGGACTTTCGCCATCTTCCCGTCGAGGGTACACCAGAAACCCTAGCCGCTGACGTACTCGTCCTCCGTGCCGCTCCGGGCCCACCTGCGGGTCTTCGGCTCCACACGAGGCACCCAGCCGAGCTTCGTCCGAAGTCCATGGCCTTCGCGTGGCAGGGACCCTTTGGACGACGAATGTGCCCTTCGCGCCCCGCATCAGGTCCCGCGGATCTTCGGACATGCGCGAGGCGCCCCTCAGAGCTTCGCCCGAAGCCCTGTGCCTTCGGATGACGGAGACCCTTCGGGCGCTCGGTACGCCCTTCGCGCCCAGCATCAGTCCCTGCGGAACTAAAGACAAACGACACACGAAGGGTAATTTGGTTAGCCTGGTTAAACCCTTCGGTTTCTAGGAGAGGGCTGTCCGGGATCGAATCCTGCTCCGCGGATCCCCAACACACGTCCCCTCATGTATGTCACGGAGCAACTGCCTTCCATGATCGAGGGGGATGCAACGCTGCAGTACGCCTGAATGTCCTCTTTTGAACAGTTCGCCCTCCATCGCGACAAACGACCTCGCCCGTCGGGCGATGCGTTTGGCTTCGGTCGAGTCGGGAGGAAGCTGCTCCTTCAGCAGGTAGTCGAGGAAAGGCCGCATCCAGTCATTCGGCGGGAGGTCAGGCTCGGGCTCCGGACCCTCCGCATCTTCATCCGCAGAGGCGACAACGAATGCTGGGTGGTCGTCCGACCCGACAGGAGTCGGGACGGAGGTCGGATTCGGCGCCAGGATTGAGTGCGGGGTCGGGTCGCTTGGCGCGAGTTTGCCCTCCTCATCAGAGTCGGTCGGCTCTTTGATGGAGGGTTTGTTCAGATCGCTGGCCAAAATCCCGGTCGGGACGGGTTCCCGATTGGAGGCCAGCTTGGCCAGAAGGTCGGCGGCTTCGTTCTGCTGTCGAGGCACATGCGTGATCTCGAAACCGTCGAACTTCTCCTCGAGACGTCGAACCTCGGCACAGTACGCGGCCGTCTTGGGGTTGACGCACTTCGACGCATTTCGGACCTGGTCCACAACAAGCTGCGAGTCCCCGAATATCTCGAGCCTTTTGACTCCGAGCTCGACCGCAGCCTTGACGCCGTTGACCAGGGCCTCGTACTCGGCCATGTTGTGCGACGCCGGGAATTTAAGTCGGAGGGCATATCTCATCCGTGAGCGAGCCATCGAAGTACATCCTCCAGCATTCCCGGTCGACAGGGGCCGCCGGCAGCTGGACCTCAGTCCATTCGGCGATGAATTCCGTGAGAACGTGTGACTTGATCGCCGTTTGGGGCACGAACTCGAGTTCTTGTCCCATGAGCTCGATCGCCCATTTGGCTATCTTGTTCGAGGACTCTTTATTTCTGAGAACCTCGCCCAGGGGAAACGAAGTCACGACGGCAACGCGGTGGGCGTCGAAGTAGTGGCGTAGCTTGCGCCGCGTGATCACGACCGCGTAAATCATTTTCTGGATCTAGATCCAGCGCGTCTTGGTGTCGGACAAGACTTCGCTGACGAAGTATACCGGTCGCTGCACCTTGAGCGCGTGCCCCGGCTCGCTTCTCTCCACGACGAGCGCGGTGCTCACCACCTGCGTCGTGGCCGAGATATAGAGCAAGAGAGTCTCTCCCGGGGTCGGAGCGGTCAGGATTGGTGGGTTGGTGAGCATGTCTTTGAAGCCATCTAGAGCCTCCTGGGCCTCCGGCGTCCACTCGAAGTGGTCGGATTTCTTGAGAAGGCGATAAAGGGGTAACCCACGCTCGTCGAGTCTTGAGATGAATCGGCTCAGCGTCGCAAGGCAGCCCATGAGTCGCTGGACGCCTTTCACATTCTGGATCGGCCCCATTTTGAGGATGGCGTCGATCTTCTCGGGGTTGGCCTCGATGCCTCGCTCGGATACGCAGAATCCAAGCAGCATGCCCTTCGGGACGCCAAATACACACTTTTCGGGATTGAGCTTGACCCCGTTCGCCCTTAGTCTGTCGAAGACTTTGGTGAGATCGGAGACGAGTCGATCGGTGTGTTCGGACTTGACTACGATGTCGTCCACGTATGCCTCAACAACCTCTCCGATGAGGTCCCCGAAGCACTTGATCATGCATCGTTGATACGTGGCGCCGGCGTTTTTCAGCCCAAAAGGCATGGTCACGTAGCAGTACGCACCAAACGGGGTTATGAACGAGGTGGCGAGTTGATCCGACTCCTTCATCGGGATCTGATGGTATCCCGAGTAGGCGTCGAGGAAACAGAGGGTTTCGCACCCTGCCGTCGAGTCCACAATTTGGTCTATGCGCGGCAAAGGAAACGGATCCTTCGGGCATGCCTTATTGAGATTCGTGTAGTCAACACACATCCTCCATTTCCCATTCTTCTTACGAACAAGTACAGGATTAGCTAGCCACTCAGGGTGGTACACTTCTTGAATAAAGCCTGCTGCTAGGAGTTTCGCTAGTTCCTCACCGATGGCTTTGTGCTTTTCCTTGTCGAAGCGGCGGAGGTGTTGCTTGATGGGTCGAGAGCCCGGCTTGATGCAGAGGGTGTGCTCGGCGACCTCTCGAGGAATGCCCGGCATGTCCGAGGGCTTCCATGCAAATATGTCTTGATTGGCGCGGAGGAAGTCGACGAGCGCGCTTTCCTATTTGTTGGAGAGCGATGTTCCGATCAACACCACCTTGCTGTTGGGGTCGGAGGGGTTGAGCGGGATCGACTTGGTGTCGGTGTCGGGGTTGAAGGAGCCCGCCGTCTTCTTCGCGTCCGGCGCGTCCTCCGACTCCGCCCGATTGATGGTCGGCAGCTCCTCCTTGAGGGCGAGCGCCGTCGCGAGGTTGCAATTCTCCAGGTCCACCTCGTACACCCTTTGCACAGACGTACTCACAGTGATAACTCCCTTCGGACCCGGCATTTTGAGCTTGAGGTAGGTGTAGTTCGGGACAGCCATGAACTGGGCGTAACAAGGCCGACCCAAGACGGCGTGGTACGCGCCGGGGAAATCCGCCACCTCGAAGGTGAGAGTTTCGGTGCGGAAGTTCTCCGGTGTCCCGAAAGTGACTGGCAGGTCGATCTGCCCCAGCGGCACCACTTGCTTCCCAGGGACGATCCCGTGGAACGGAGCCCCGGAGGGTCGGATGCGCTTGCGGTCGATGCCCATGGAGTCGAGGGTCTCGGCGTAAAGTATGTTGAGACCGCTCCCGCCATCCATGAACACCTTGGTGAGTCGCGTCGAGGCGACGATGGGGTCGACGACCAGCGGATATCGTCCCGGCCGGTGGACCCGATCTGGGTGGTCAGAGAGGTCAAAGGTGACCGCTGTGCTTGACCACTTGAGAAACTCCGGCGTCGCGGGCTCGGCGGCGTACACCTCTCGGCGTTCCACCTTGCGCCGGCACTTAGGCAGGCAGGCGTCCAGCCCGCCGAAGATCATGAGAACCGCGTTGGGCTCGGGGAACGGGCGCTCGGGCTCCTCGTCCCCGCCGACCCTCTTGGGGTTGGAGGGCTTCGCCTCCTGCCTCCTCTGCGCCCCGCCGAGGAATTTGCGAAGAAGATCGCAATCCTTGTACAGATGCTTGACGGGGAATGAGTGGTTCGGACACGGTCCCTCGAGCAACTTCTCGAAATGGTCGGGGGTCGCCTCGTTGGTGGCTTTCTTGGGCTTGCGATCGACCGCTGCGACCAACGAGGCTTCTTGCCGGTGAAGGTTGCTTTTCTTCTTCTTCTTCTTGCCTGTCTGGGTCGAGGGGCTGGCCCCGTCGGCCTCCTCGACCCTCTTGGCCTTGCGTCCCAGCTTGTGCACCAGCGACTTGTTCCGAGTCCCCGTCAAGAAGGTGCTGATGGCGTCAACGTCGACGACGTTGGACAAGGAATTGCGCATCCGGGACAAGCGGCGTATATACTCGCGTAGCGACTCGTCGGGCTTCTGCTTGCAATTGCGGAGGTCCCAGGAGTTCCCGGGGCGCTCGTATGTCCCTTGGAAATTTCCCTCGAAGGTCTCTCGGAGGTCTTCCCAACACTGGATGGAGCCCCTCGGGAGGTGTTCCAGCCAGGCCCGAGTGGAATCGGCGAGGTAGAGCGGAAGGTTCCTGATGACGAACAAGTCGTCATTCGCGCCACTGGCCTGACACGCCAGCCGGTAGTCCTCCAGCCACGTGGCCGGGTTGGAGTCGCCGGAGTACTTAGTGATGTTCCTGGGCGCGCGGTAACCCTGCGGCACCGGCGCGCGTACCCCCACCTCATCTCGGGTGGTAGCCGCGATTAGGGGCTTCGCGCCTCCGATCTTGGCCTTGTGCGCGACGGCGGGCGTCGAGCAAGACCCGAGCGTCCTTGAGTTCGCCGACGCGCTTGAGGATCGGAGGGAGGTTCCGACCCTCGCCCTCCCGACGGGGCGACTGATGGACGGACGACTCGCCGTCGCGGTCGCTTGCAGTGTGCGCCCCGGAGCTTCGCCCTCGACGGAGCGACATGGAGCTCTCAGCTTGCTGGTCTGCCGCGAGGCGGATGAGGCTCTCGAGCTCCCGCCTATCCTTTTGCTCGGCCGGGGTAGTCGGCGGCTGCATCCGCCGGAGCAGAGCCGCCGCCGCCGCGATGTTCTGACTGGCCCGCGGGAAGCGCGGAAGGCCATCCCCGGCGTCGTTGACGATCTGGTGTTGGACTTGGCACGCCCGGACGCGCGCTTGGTTCCGGCGCTGAGCGAGCTCGTGTTTGACCAGCTCGCGCTCCTGCCGCAGGAGCCGCTCGTGGTCCTGGAGCTCGCGTTCCCGTGCGACGAGCTGCCGTACGTCGTGGTTGTTGTTGGCGAGGGCGTTGGCGTCTGCCATCTCGGCGTCGGCGTTCGCCCCCAGTCGGCCGGCGGGAGCTATCGGGGCGAGCCGCGGCGCGGGCATGGCCCCGCCGTGTCGGCCGCCGCCGGGAACGGCTGGGCTCCCACCGGGTCGACGTTGTCATCGTTCCCATTCTCGTCCGCCTCCTCCTCCTCCTGCTCCAGGTCCTCGACGTGACCTTCGATGCTGCCGACCATGTAGCATTCTCGCATGGGGTCGAGAATGCAGTGACCGAAGCACTCGCCGAGGAGGTCGGACTCGGAGTCGGAGTCAGGTTCGAGGCGGGGTCGAAGTGCGTGTGCCTGGGGCCATCTGCTGGCTACGGTCGGCGGTATTGACGGGAACGCAACAAGGTTATGCCGCGTCATCTCCGCTAAAGGCGTGTTCACCCGCGCCGGCGGGTTGAGGCGACGGGCGAGCTCACGCAAGAACTGGTCCGCGACGGTGCGGAGGCCGTGAGGTAGAGGAACACCGGGCCGCCAGAACTCTGATTCTGGCAGGAGGTGCCCCCAGCCTTCGAGCTGCACCAGGACATTCGCCAGCGCGTAGAAAACGCGCCGGCATTCGGATGCACGCGGCTCGGAGCCGAGATACGCCTCGATCCGGCATGGCAAGCCACGGCAACTTCGCTCGCGCGGAATGACAGCATTCGCGATTACCATCCCAAGCTCGGAGGGAGGCGTCCGCGTGCGCGCCACCTGCAGAGACGGCGGATCGCGAGACCGGCAGGCCGCGCACCATACCGACCCCGTGCAGGTCTCCGTCGTTGAGGCGGACGGCGGGAAATTGGAGATGATCCAGCATTGAAGCCTTTCCTCCGCGTACCGCATTGATGGGGTAAGCGCGTCGGGGCGCCCCCAAAATTCTTCCTCCGGCGGAAGAGGTGGCCAGTCGTGGAGGCCAGCAGCAGCGGCAGTGAGGGTGTACTGCACGTGGCGGTACTCCTCAGGTCGTGGGTTCGGCCCGAAGTGCGCCTCCAAGCGCACCTCGAGGTCGGACCCATCCATGTCCCGAGCTAGACGGGGACGAGCCGTGAGCGGTCCCTCCCCGTGGAGGGGCGGGTAGTCCTGCATGAGCTGCAGGCGGCCGGTGTAGTCGGCCTCGAACTCCAGACTCCCAAACCGGATGGTTTGGTGCGGAGGGAAGAGCGGGGTGGGCAGCAGCCCACTCTCACTTGAACCGGCAGCGTCGTGGGCCGCTCGACGGGCAGACCCGCGAGCACTGCGGGACGGTTTCCGCGCCATCGTCGGAGGCGGCGAGGATCGCAACCGTAGCGCGCAGAGGTCCCCTACCTGGCGTGCCAACTGTCGGCGTTGGGAAATCTGGCCGACGAGTAAATTTAGACTACGCGCTACGGGGGGTTGTTGATTCGGTGAGTGAGAAAGAACTCGGGGGATTATCCTGGTTCGGGCGATCGAAGCCCTACGTCCAGCAGTTGGTTCGGTTTGTATTGCTCGTAGTAGGGGTTACAAGCTTGGCGAGAGAGGGAAGGCTCCCAAGTCTCTAAGTGTTCGTGTCCTTCGTCCTTGCGTGCGTCGCAAGGCCAAAGCGAGTGTGTGTGCGTAATGGAAAAGAGAGTTCGGTCCTCCGGCCGCGAGTCAGGCTTCCCCTTTTATCGGTCAAGGACAAGTCGACTGTACAAGGATAGAGGAAAGAAGAAAAAGAAAGAGGAAAGGAAGGCTTGGGCTTCACGTTCTGGTGGGGGGGGGGGGGGGGGGGCTCCCTTGGCGTAGTCTGGCGGCTCGTTGTAGATAGGCGGCACGGACCCCGACGGTTCCTCCCTCCTCGACGGCTTTCTTCGCGGGTGATGATGGCGGCTGCTGTTCCGCCGCGCCGGGGATGTCCGCGCCCTGTGCGCGCGCTGTTGGTCTTGCAGCGATGCGGCTCCGTACTGTTACCGCATGGCGAGGGTCTCGACCGCTATCAAATGTCCCTGTGGGACGTGCGGGGCGGCGGCCTGCCTTTCCCCGGTATGGGAGAGGCGTCCACTTGCGCCCATAATTAATATGTTTCACCTGCCGCGTCGTGACTTGCGTTGTCCGACCCTTTCGGGGGTCGGCCGAGGCGGAGTTCTGCCCCGACCCTTCGGGGGTCGGACGAGGCGGAGTTTTTTCCCGACCCCTAGAGGGTCGGGACGTACGTGGAGGGGGTGAAGGCCTGCTCCTTGTTGGGCCTTTCTCTCGGTAGGCCGGGACGCGGCCCCTCACGGTTGCGAGGCTTATTCGGCCTTCGCTTCCGGGCCCGCGCGTCTCTCGTTAGCCCCGATTCGTGCCGAGCCCCCCCCCCCCCCCCCCCCGCTAGGCCTTAGGTTTATTCGCCATCATCGTGGCGTAATGAGGTAGTCGCGGGTACCTAGTTTTAGGTATCCGACAGTATTCTTTTAGGAATCACACTATATACTTTTATTAAAATGGTGACTTAGTAATTTTTCACTAAAGGGTATATATGTATACATGTTTAAGCACATGCTAATCTATAAATACTCTCCAAGAGGCAAAGCCTATGCCCTTCATGTACAGACTCCAAACTTTTGGAGAGCACAAGAAGAATCCATTCCTAAAGCATGGGAGAAACTTCAAGATTATTTGACAACATGCCCTGATCGTGGAATGGATGATTGGACAATATTGATCAATTTCTACCATGGGTTGACACAACCAGCTCGTGACTATCTTGATTCTCGTGCCGAGGGGAGCATCTTCTCACTTACCGCTGCGGAAGCAACAAAATTAGTTGAGAAGGTAGCTGTCGGTGAAGGGTGGAGACCACACCCTCAACAGGAAGAGACGCCTTCCAACATCACCCTAAAAGGGAAGCACAAGGGGAGAAAGCTTCGCACAAGTGCTTTGAAAAGACAGCTACAACCCCAACACGAGAAGTTGTTTGCATCCTCATCTCCGGGATCAAGCACCAAGTCGCCAAGCTAAACGCAATGGAGAGAAGTCTTGCTCATTGGACTTAAAACGATAATGCCCTTGCCAAAGGTAAATTGGTAGTTACCTCATATTTGATTTCCATTTCCACATGCATATTTGAATTCCCACAATTTCATTCATGCATTTCACTTGCATATTTGAATTCTCCCTCGACATGCATTTCCATTGTTTGCATGTTTGAATCTTTCCGACTTTTGTTTCGGATTTTTCAAACCACATTACATTTACAAAAATTTCTTTATTTTTGAAAATGAGTTTGAGGCAATCTTTTTTATGGAGAATGTTTTGAGCAAAATTTTGGAGGAATTTTTGGCACAACTCCCTCTGGCTTTCCAACACATAGCCATCATGAGGTTGTCAACCAAAATTGGACTTCATTTCATTATATTTGCTTCCAGAGTGCTTGGTGCCTTCACTTTTCATTCCACTCAAGCACTCTTTTCCAAAATTCTTACTCTTGCATTTCCCGAGAATTTTCATTGTTTGCCCCAAGTTCAAGAACAAGATCTCCTTGAAAAAAAAAATATCTGAGAGAATAAATTTGGTAAAATTTAACTTGAGCCAACCTTTTGGAAAATGCTTTGAGCAAAAGTTTTGTTGGAATTTTGGCACAGCCCCCTTGACTTTAAAGCATATAGCCATTGTGGGGCTGTTGACCAAGTTGAACTTCATTTCTTTTTATTTGGATGCAAGGGTGTTTGGATTCTTCAAATTCATCCCTTTCGTACTCAAGCACCCTTAAAACAAAATTCTTGCTCTCGCATTTCCCCAATTTTCCATGATGTTCTGTCTCAAGTTTAAGAAAAAGATTTTCTCTTTTCTTTGGTTCTCTTATTTGCATAGTTGGAGTCTTTCAAAAATAAACTTCTTCGATCTTCAGTCGTCTCCAACTCTTCTTTTTCTTTTTTTTCGAAAATCATTCTCAAAGAGAGATAATTTTGAGACAAACCCTTTTGGCTTTTCGTCTCGAAGTTAAGAAAAAGATTTCCCTTTCTCTTCTTTTCTATTTGTTCAATAAATTGAGTTGCGATAAAAAAGACATCCTTGCAAAGGCAACCGACGGGAAATCCATTTGGTTTTCACTAACGTAACCCGTGCTCGAGTTCGCTTTTGTGTTCTTGCTCTTATGTGCAGCCAGGATAAAGGCCAAAAATCAGCTCATCAACACGTTGAAGAAGGCGACAAGTTCAAACACAAGTCACCCCCGACGTGACACATACTCGTCCCCCTCCATTGAGCTCATGCCTAATGTGAGAAGATTGGCATGAAGAGCCTCACGAAGATCCCATGGAGGAGGACCATGATGAAAACAACACGTCAAGACTCCTCTTCGACACCAACCTTGTCTTGGTGTGCGAAAAGAAGGTACAAGCCTACAACTTCAATTCGAAATCTCTGCACAACGAAGGTATGACCACATTCTTTGCTAATAATTGGAAGTCCAAGGGTGATATGGTTTTTGTTCGTGTGGATGAGTATGGCTCCCACCTACTTACCACATGATTTCCCATGCATCCTTGTAGTAGTTAGGCAATGGTACTACCCTTCGGTTCTTCCATAGGGAGTATCACCCTTCATGCACACATCCTTGCTTTCTACTAGGCTTTCATAAGCATTGCTTGTCAGACTTTGAGCCTACAACTCCTGATCTTCACAAGCATGCTCTTTGGCAATGAATCATATCCCTTCTTGTGCTTGATGCATGGTTGGCTTGCCATGACTTGTGTTCCTCAAAGCAATCATAGACATATCTGTATGAGGAATGAGCTTAGAATCCTCTTGCCATGGTTAACAATATCAAAATCCCTCCTATGCAATGCATGAATGGTTAGAACTTTCCAAGCAATTTGGACTTCTTGAGTGCACCTCGTTGTTTTCTCATATCATTCATGGAGTTGGGGCTTACATTGTTTCGAGTTTTCATATCACTAAGCCCCAAGTTGCTTTTAATCAACGAGGATTATCTTGCCCATGGTCACACTCAATCTTGGTCCACATGACTTGCTTGTGCCTTTCTTCCTCGGCTGTACAAATGAGGTCCGGTCATCTAACCCGAGACCTTGTTTGTATGTGCTCCGAGAGCTAACCATGCCTCTCCAAGTTGGATGAAGATTGCTTGCAGGAGTAGTGTTTCTGGCAGGATTCTCAAGAGCTGAATAAGAATTGTAGCCATGCGAGTGCCACCACCGTTGTGACACTTAGTGGCAGCAAAATATGGAAGACAAGATCGCCACTTCACAGCCACGCTCCTCAAAAACCCAAAATGACTGTATGGCCTACTACCACAACCACATGGGGCGCAATCCCAAATCATGGGCCGAGAGCAAAGAACAAGTGTGGGGGGAGGGAACCTCCCCCCCCCCCCCCCCCACAAAGGTAACTTGTATCGCAACTTGTATCCTTCTTCTTCCACCTTGAAAATGTCAAAATAAAATAAAAATTATAAAATTAAAATCAAAATAACACTTGAAAAAAAAATAATTAAGTAAGCTAGGTGCTTCTTCTCTCTTTTCTTTCATAAGGCACCTAGAGTTTAATTCAATAAATCTAGGCTCCCCGGTCTTTAACCCCGGTAGAGTCCTCTTTGTCTTCGCTTTGTTTTTGTTTGTTTTGAATAAATAAAGCAGGTACAAGAACAAGTGTGGGGGGAGATCTCTCGAGTTCTTCATCACGCACACATTCGAGATCTCCCCCACCAACATGATGCACAACCTCGCACTAATCGACACGTAAAACAGTGGAGCCATCGGGACAAGAAAACAAAGTTGGGTCGAACCTTTGGGTCGATCAAACATCCCATGGTCCACTTGGCCTCCACTTCACCTAAGGCGATGGTCTGCGCATCCTCTCTACTCCATCCCCCCAATTCATGAGTTAAAACAATCTTTTGAGCCAATCACTAAAATTTAACTCAAGAATAAAATGAACGTTGTTGTTCCCTCAACATACATGCTTCTAGTTGGTTCGCCTGCATACTCTTTATTCCTCGCATCATATACTGTTGCTTGTGAACACCAATCTCATAGGAACCCATGTTTATCTAAGTTGTTGGCGAATGTGATATGGTTGGATGAGATGAATCTTGCTTCTTCTGCATAGAGTGCTTGGGTATTTAACTTGCAAAAATTTAAAATCTATAGCTCTATGCTCCTCGATGATCTTATATTCCTACCAAAGCCATATGTTGATCACTTTGGAAAACCTACACACATATGCTGCTTGTCATTACATTGAGCTTTATCAAAATTGTGTGACCCTAGTGAGAAACTTGTCATACTCTCTTGATCAAGATCACGTACACTCCACCTCACATGCTGAACTTCTACACTGGAAGTTAAGCAATACCACCATCCATCCACCAAAATAAGTACTCCACAAAAGCATTGTTACCTTTCTCTCTCTCTAATTATCATTGGAGACATGGCTATGCAAAAGAAAAAATAATCCCTGCTCATACAAAAGTAGAGCATGATGAAAAAAAGAGAAGGGATAATGTTGAAAAAAAAAAGAGAAAGAAAGAATCATAGCCATGTCCTCCTCAAACATTCAAAAAGAGAAAGAGAGAAGGAACGCAAAAAAGGAGTACAATTTCCACCACACCACCCTCATACACACTTGCACCTCTTGATCAAGGTTGTATGACTTGCATTCTCCATGGATCTACCCTTTTGGTTCGGCAAAATATGTGATACAAGTATGCCTCTCTTTCATTCCCTACCAAGCTCCACATAAAGCCTTTTGTAGAAGTAGGATGAAAAGAGGCAAATCCAATGCCTTGGTAAGGAACCATACACATTGAGCGTTTTGAGAGTGATCATTTGAGGAGTATGAGCTATGTTTTTACTTTGAAAATCTATCAAAAACCCAAGTTACTCAGCAGAGGGAGTTATGATGACTTGAATCAAGACCGTTCCATTCCTCAACCGCCCAAGATGACATGGTAGACACATCAAAAGTTCACGGGTACAGGTATGGCTTGGAATAGCTTGTATGCTAGCATCATACCAATGGAAGTCATGTTCCACCTTAGTCCTTCAAACTTTACTCGAGGACGAGCAAAGGCTAAGTGTGGGGGATCTTGTTGACGGTCCTTACGACCCATTTTTACCGTCAACTTTATGCACCTTTTGGAACCTAACACCATCACCAATGGTAGACATAGGGCTCATTTCTAACAAATTCCACTAGTCTTGGTGAAATTATGGGTGCAGGTGCAATCAAGATGAATCCTATACAAACCCGAGGGAAAAGAGGCCCAAAACTCCAAATCCTGGAAACTCAGTTTTTCCCGGAATAAAGATATCTTCCAAGGACCCAATAACCGAGAGAAACACTCAAGTCTACCCATAGCACTCGGGACCAAGGTCAAGGAACAGAGGGGAGGCCACCTGCCAAGGCCCAGCCCAGGTGGGGCCAGCCACAGGTCGGCCGACCCCCCCTAGCTGGGTCGGCCGACCCCCCCTCAAGCCCAATGAGGCCCACTCTTCTATGGCGGTTCGCAACCGACGTTGCAATGTCGGTTCCCCCTGCAATCAATGATACCACCTCGCGGAACCGACTCAATTCCACCGACCTTGGAGGCTATATAATAAGGGGTACCCCCCTCCTCTCAAGACAAAACACAAGACAACACATTGACACCAAGAAGAATCCAATCTCTAGCATTAGACTAGTCTCTAGGCTGTAGAGGATTAGAGGGGAGAGTTTGGTAGAGGAGAGGGCTGTCCTCTCTTTGTTAGGACTTAGCCCAATCTTGTATCTTGAGGATACTTGCTAATAATATATCGTTCTTTCATTGTTCGTTCAACGTTCGTTCGTCGTTCATCTCATATTAAGTGTCACACCCGGTTTTAAGGCCAAAACCGAATGCTCATCTATATGTGTGCCCAGGATCAAGTTTCACACATATAGGACAAAGTAAAGTAAAACAGATAACCAATGTCATAATTACATCGTTAAATATTATAATAAATGTCTCAAAGGACTAAAAGAAATACAAACGCTAGCGGACGGCTCCATAACGCCACAGGCAGTCGACCGGGGGCTCCACAAGCTTAGCCTTCACCATCATCTCCAAGTGGTCCATCTTCACTCTCTGAGCAGCATATCATGATTGTAGAGGAAATAGCAAGCGTGAGTACCTTCCGTACTCCGCAAGTGTAGGAAAAGATGACATGCAAGCTTCTATGAAAGAAAGGCTATCAACATGGTTTATAGCAGAAAGCAACTACCACTAAGACACTTATTAAAGCACCTATTTACTATATGTGTTAACCCTCCCAAAAGAACCAACCAGCCAACTAGGTTCTACCTGAACCAAAACCAAACATGGCTCCTACCTGGAAACCATGCAAACCAACCACCAACCAACCATTCCCAACCAAAGGCCACTAATCATGTGAGGATCCAGGTCGCTCTTGACCGTGAGCACGGCTGTCATGACAGTTTTACACTCTGCAGAGGTTGTACCACTTTACCCACAAGTCGTGATTTCGTCCTCTGTTGCCAGATGGACTAAAGTCTCCTTTATGCCGATGCCGGCCAAGCACATGCACACTTCCTTAGGTGTGCGGCCAGGAGATCACTACGAGGCTTTTACAAAGGGTCTCCCAGCATGTACTCGCCCACTAAGGTTCCACCGATGGGGGACTACCTTTAAGTAACCTGTCCACCCAAGAGCCCCCTCTTGTGCCTTGCGGGTCATAAGACTACCTTTAAGTACCCTGTCCGTCCCCGCGCCTCCAACATGCTCATACAAAACTGGGAGAACTCCTAATTAATCAGCCAAGCTGTTCCATAGCAGCCTTGTGATGGCACTATAAATCCTGGGTTGTCGCTCCACGAACCGGTCCTTAGCTAGCTTGAGCAAGACTAACACAAACCGAAGTCTCGTGCATACTGCACCATCATCAAACATCCCACTTGCTCAAGCTACAGCACACCTAAGTTCCATGTTGCTAAAAGGTTACACCATCCCCATGATTAACGTGCAAGTGAACCATTAGTCAAGATTATTAGCAAAATTAAATTAACCCAACCAGATCAGCAAGCTAAGCATGACCTACCCGATCAAACCACTATCAACTACCACACCCAGGCGACAAGGAATGATAAGGAACAGGATAATGACACATAGGATTCAAATTAAACGCAATGCAAAACTAAACTAGAGGGAGAATGAAAATAGGATCAAAATGCGTCAAGGACACTTGCCTCAACCTGGGTGCTGCTGCTCAGAGCCTTCAAGTTCTTGATCTTCATCTCGGTGGTTCTCTCGAACAGCGCGTTCTCTATTTAACGATAACATACAAAGCAACAAACACAAACAATTCAGAACAGTACACCAAACATCATCTAAAGACTACAAAAACAGCACTAACAGAAAGTGCTCGTCTCTACGATCATTTGAGCGCAAGAATCGCTGAAAACAAAGCTACGACTAAAAAGTTATGACGTTTTCAAGTTTTCAGGACTAAACAGGAAAAACAGACACGCTTGAACAGGATAAACGTGAGCGTTCCCGTGGATTGGCAGCATGATATGATATAAGATTTGAACAGAAATATTCAGGACCCTCTAGAACACGTTCTGACAAGACGGTTTGGACAGTAACAGAAAGGAGAAGGAGATCGACCTGTTAGAACATGACGTGGTCCTGCAGCGGCGATGTCTGTTTGGATCGCGTTCCTGGTGGCTTCGATGCAGATCAAGGGAATCCCTCCTGTGAGGACGAAGACAACTTGATGGAACACGCGTGTGTATGGTTTAGGGACTAAAGAAAGGCAGGAATCGACAGGAACATCGAATAGAATTACCATCAGGCGCTGGGCGCATCCAGATCTGGAGGGCAGTGATGACGGTGCAGCAGATCCTGGTCGCGTCGGGGCAGATCTCGCCGAGATCTTCAGGTATGTTGTAGAGGACAACAAGGCGCACCTCCTGGTAAATTTTGGCGGTGTTTGATTGGGTAGATCGCCGGGAACGCGGATGCCAACAGGGGGCGACGTGGCTGGGCGCGAGTGCAGGGAGCGGCGGCAGCAGCCTGGCGGCGTTGTTTGTGTTTGAGGGCAATGGGGAGGACGTGGGGAGGGCCTGGATTTATAGGGGAGGAGGGCTGGTTGCTTAGGAAAGAGGTAGAGAAAGAAAGGAAGGCAATAAAAGCATTGATTGGCGGTATTTAATTGTTTGTCTCTTTCCATTTCAGCACATATGGTAGGTGGGCTGAACATAGATGGTGTTGCCGGTAACATGTGCTGGACAGGTAGACAACAACGAGCGGAAAGAGAGACGGTACTGGTCATTGATCTTAAGGGATAGGACATGGTATAGCTGCACGCAAACTCATCAAAGGCGGAGGCGGAGCGGCTCATTGTGAGGCGTTGAGGAGTTCGAGTTTGACTCCAATGGCGGAATGGCGGCGATTGTGTTTAGGATTTAGGGCCGCATGGGTTGGGGCTAGGGCATATATGGCATGACAAGTGGCTGTAGTGGACTCCGGCTCGAACATGGGCGAAAGATGGAGGAAACCTTTTGGGCGGGAATAGAAAATAACACCAACGGAAGAGAAGAAATGAGTCGAGCAAAAAGGAATTGACACAAGGCCTCGCTGCGGATTATATTTCTCGTTTCTATTTCCTAGATTAAAAGAAAACAAATTCTAATCGGGGTTTTTTTTAAATACTTTTCCATACAAAGAAAATCCTACATGCATCTAACCAGCATGAATGCAACAAACATTTATAATATAACCTAAATTCATTATTTAATTTAGAAAATAATTCTTTTGCCTAAATAACAAGGTTAACAACCTAAATAAATCTAAGAAAATTTTAATCTATTTCAAAATCCTTAAAATTTAGTGAAATTATAGTCACATTCCAAAATTAGAAATTTTGGGGTGTGACAAACTACCCCACTTAACAAGAATCTCGTCCCGAGATTCAGGGAGAGGCTAGAAAGAAAACCTAATTGGATGGGCAACTCTTCTTCTCATTCTTCAACTCGATAACTTTTCCCTTGATCGTGCATATTCAGTTTACTCCAACTCCAAGGGTAAGGTTAGAAGTCAGCTCTACCCCACTTAGGTTAGCACTTGGAATCTTGCGTCAACCTTTCGTTAGCATCTGCTTCGGTGTGTTGTTGGCGCCATTGGAAAGCATTACTTTGCATCACTTTTTTTTCAAACTAGAACAATGGCAAAGGAAAAAGGAACGATCAACAAGGGCCAACTATGGAAGAAGGATAGAAAAGGGAACCCAACAAAACTAATTCTAACTATGTTTATATTAGCAAGGATGTCATTGTAAAGGCAAGCGCTTCACAACACATCACCACTCAAACAAAGATCCAAATCAATACAAAGCACACGACACTCAAACAACAACGCTCTATAACGAAGTTAATAAGATAGGGGCAGGCTCCTAGGGATAATAATGATGCTCTACCAGATATGAAAGGACACAAATCACTTTATAGAATAGACAAAGAATAGGCAAGTTGAGAAGAGAATAAAAGATCAAGAGAGAATACAAATCGGATTTTTCAAAATAGTTTTGAAAATAAGAATTTGGGACAACCATTCTATCTAAGCTTGCGTCCTACGGTCGACACGGCTCTGATACCACTCTGTCACACCCGGTTTTAAGGCCAAAACCGAATGCTCATCTATATGTGTGAAACTTGATCCTGGGCACACATATAGATGAGCATTCGGTTTTGGCCTTAAAACCGGGTGTGACATTAAGTAAGTATCAAGGTCCACCCCAATAGAATTATCTTCTTTATTCCTCATGCCTTATGATTGTACTAGTATGATGATCATGTGCTTTATATGTGGTTATTATCTAGTCATGATTGGTTGCTTCATGCTTGACATGCCTTTATTCATTCGTTTATGTCCTTACACTCGATTCATGCATGAAGTGGTGAGACATGCTCGGGCCCATGACTTGTTAATCCGTAGGGTTAGAGTTATGTGCGATATAGATCGTAGCTTGTTAATCCGCAGGGTTAGAGTTACGCATGTCTCACCCATTGACTCGATGATCCGTAGGGTCAGAGTCATGCATGTTCTAGCACTTGATCTGTTGATCCGTCGGGTCAGGATTAGGTGTACTCTTATTCCCGACTTGATGATCCGAAGGGTCAAAGTCCCGTGGGAATCGAGAGTACTGTTTAGCAATGTGAGCATGGTGCTTAGGTTGATAAACAGCTTTGGGTGTTTGGTTGTCTGCTTGAACAAGAGAAGGTCTGGCAGTGAGGACTTAATTGCCTTGCTGTCACGTGACCCTAGGACTGGCATAGGGACTTAATAGCCCTAGTGTCACGTGTCCTGGTAGAGGGTTGCCGGTAGGTGGTGACAGCCCTGCTGTGCCTAATCCTCTTTGTTCTACGGTAGATAGCCTTGATTGCCTGGTAGAAGGAATACCGGTAGGTGGTGACAGCCCTGCTGGTTACCCCCCTTGTTCCAGGTTGACATAGAGCTTAGACTTGTATGTGTTGCATGAGCAGGAATATAAGAAGTACATAAGGATCCTTCTCGGCTCTCTTCTTAACCCCGCTTAGCCTAAGCTTAGTTCTAGTGTTAGATTGGATTGCTCTGGTTGTGTTGTCACTACTACCCCTTATTATTATCCTTACCCCTGTTTAGACCTTGGTACATTATTAGTTATGTGATTATGAACTTTGCTATCTCGTAAACCACCGCCTTCCCTGTGGAAAATACGATACCCTTGAACACTCACGGGTGAAGTGCTACAACGGTATTCTCCGTGCGCTTGCGGATTTATTTGTGACCGTAAGAAATACCAACAGTGATCACCTCGCCGTAGCCAGTCCTTGCCGCCTAGGGATGGCAATTTCACCCATGGGTGTGGGCACCCGATGGGCGTGGGCGTGGGTGTAACTTTTCGCCCATAGGTGTCACCCGCACCCGACCTGACTCGGACATGGGTGAAGGATGGGTGTCGTTTTTCACCCATAGGTCATCCATGGGTGACCCGATTATAGCCCATCCACGCCTTCTCACTTCCAAACGCAACACCATCACACCATCCTTCAATTCTCGTGAGTTTAAGATGATGATAAACCTTCATTTAATTGTTGTAAAAGATGTATTATGACTAAGAATGTGACTTTATATATCTATTTGCCGAACTTTCATGCCGTGAGATGATAAATATAACTATATTTGTTAATTTTTTTATTTCGTACATGTGTTTATGTATTTTGTGCTACACCCGATGGGCACCCGACACCCACCCGACACCCACCCGAAACCCGATGGGCGTGAGCGTGGGTGTCAATTTTCACCCATGGGCGTGGGTGTGGGTGTCATTTTTCACCCGAGGTTGTTTTCGTGATGGGTGGGTTTTTGCTCCACCCGACCCGAACCCGACCCATTGCCATCCCTATTGCCGCCACTCGAGATCGCAGCGAGTCGTCTCGACTCCCTCCCCACACGCGCCGTCCGGTTCAGGGAGATGGATGGCCTCGCACACGAGTCACGACTCCAGTTTGACGGTTCCACTCCAGTCCAGTCTCCAGGAACGCAAGCGACGCACGAGAATCGCTTCTGCGCTATGCGTGCCTTCGCGTGAGACGGAGTTAATTTCGGGGGTAAAAATCAATTAAACCGGGCCAATCTTAAACTATGCCATGGCATATGCTGCCCACCCTGTGGGTCCGCCCCTGCTTTACGGTCACGATGGGCGTGGTTGGTACAGGGAGCGACCCATTGATCCACCAACGAACTGCGCGGTGCACCGCGGGCACCCGTAGTTTATTTGCTGCATAACCCATCGATCCAATGGACATTATGGTTGGATCCACTTCTTCAAGTTCAAGCAAGCCCACGCACCAAACTCCATGATTGTGTCCATACGCACCAATTTGACGGGCTCCGCGAACATAGCACCTGTTGATGAGCCTCGCTCGAGCTGCTACGCCGGCGCCGCGGTGTGCGGTGGCAGGAAGCCCGCGTACGGGTGCTCGCCGTTGAACAGATACTCCAAAAGTATCGGCAGGACGGCGACGCTGGGTATTGGCTTCCCGCACTCCTTGAATCGAAAGGAACAGGTCGTGCATGAGGCGATGAGGTGCGGCGGCGGACAGGAGGAGACGAACACCTTGACTCGCGGGTCGATCCACGCGGCCCTAGGGATCGAGCGGGCCCGAACCAATCGCCCCTCAAGCCTCGACGATATCCACGGTGACCCATGGGATCGATTTCATGGTTCGGTTCGGAAGACCACTGGTCCGAAGCCCCACGCCCATCGCTACTTTGCGGGGCCGCGCCTCCATCGCGTTGTCTTGAGGTACGTGCTCGTCCCCTTCATCGGGTGCACACCGACGCGCTGCTCTCTCTGTCGTCGCCCGCGTCGTCGTCTAGCGGCAGGAGGGCGATGTCGGCGGTTGGCGGAGGGCGTGTTCGAGTGCTAAGACGTGCCAAAAGGCGGTTCCCATCGTTCCAGGCGCTCGGCGGGCACCGCACCAGCCAGTCAGCCACATGCGGCTCTCGAGGGGGACATGGCGCGGGTGCACGAGTGCGCCCTGCGGGTTCGAGTCCTCCATGAGCCAGACGCTATGCAGCCATATACGCCGGCACAGGGGCGACGCAGTGACCGACACTGTTGCCCAGCGCAGCCTGAGGGGATGTCTTCCTTACGGTGACCCGAAGTTAAGGAACTTCCCGTCGAATTTCCCTTCTTAGACTACCTTCGTTCTTCCTCCTCTTTCCTTCTTACTCCCGATTCCCGGCTTCCTCCGACCACGCCGCCCAGCAGCCCCGTTCGGGCTCGTTCGTTTGGGCCGGGATCGACAGGGATCGCGGTCTGATCCCCGTTCATTAGCCCGGCGAGATTTGGACCCCGGCCCAGCGTTGAATGAGCGTTCGGTTACATTTTGTCGGGAACCGGCCCCGGCCCAACTCGACCAATTCCACCCCATTTCGCCCGGGATTCCAGCCTCTAGTCACGGGTCGTGGAACGAGTCCCCGGCAGCGGCGACGCGAGGCGAGTTGGCGGCGGCGCGACGGTGCAGGAACTTCCACGGCGGCGCGGCTCGGCCGCGATGACGACGACGACGCAGCACCCTTCCCTCCGGCGCCGATCTGATCCGACCGCCTTCTCGCCGGTAACGCCTCCCCTCTTCGCTCGCTTGTTTTCTTCGATCTTGAGGTCGTGATTCTTGCTTCTTCCTATGGCTTTGTTGGATCGGCTCCGTATTGTTGTGAGGCGCACGACGGCGACGTACTCCTTCGCACAAGGCCAGGCAGTCGCGCAACTAGCTCGATTCTTAAGTTCTGAGTCCTGCAACTAGTTCGATTCTTGGCTCTGAGTCCTGCAACTAGTTCGATTCCTAGGTTCACCGCGGCTCAACTTCCGGATTAGTTCGATTCTTAAATTAACTTGAACACCACCCCAGGCTTCACGATGGTTGGCTGGCCTCCAAGGTTACAGTCCATGGCTCACAAGTTCCCCTGACATCAACGTAACGTTAACACGCAGGATTAGTTTAGTGCAAATGATCTTTGTTTGGTTGGAAGATCTCAGTCTGGTGCATGGCCTGCAAGGGAAAAGCTAGTAGTTCGTGTCTATATGAATGGTTTGTCTTGCCTGATAGCCTGTGTAGTCACTCAGCGGTGTCCTCTGCTCAATCACATGCTGAACCATAATAGAGTTGTTTCCTACACATTTTTCGTATACGATTACTATTTTTTGGCACTTTATGAGATTGATTGCACTTGATTCATTATCTGAGTATGAAACTGCACTAATAGCTGAGAATGAAAATTATTAATCTTTCAGTAGTTGTTCCAGAAATCAACTCCATATATGCCATGTCACACAAATGGAGCTTTTCTTTAATTGTTAAATTTTTGTGCCTTTTCTGTTGTACATTCAAAAAGGCTGGCAAGATTTATGTGATTTTCTTTTAAGTCTGTATTTCTCTGAAACAAGCATAGGCATATGGCTGTCATAAATTCACCACTAAATCTATCCAGAAACAAGATTTCTTTTCAGCGGCAATACCTTCTGTTCACTGTTTTCAATTTTTCTTTTTAGTACAACAATGAGTACCATAAGGGACCGCATTAGAAAGAGGAGGGAGGAAGATGACGATGATATGATGTTGCTTATTTTACCTGCACTATATCTGTTGGGTTCTAATGGAGGAGGGGAAAAGAAACAGCGGCATCCATCGGTACTAGCAGGCGCTGAAACGGTTCGCAAATTGCTTCAAGGGCATGTCAAGAATTGTCTAGTAGCATTCCGGATGGAACCAGATATCTTCATATCATTGGCCAACTACCTTAGAAGGACAAGGTTGGTTCGTGACACTCGAATCAAGGTCGAGGAGAAGCTAGGGTTCTTTTTATGGATGCTTAGTCACAACTCCTCCTATGAGGATCTTCAAGTGAAATTTGAGCATAGCAATGATACCTTCCACCATCATATTAAGCATTTCTTCGACAAGGTCATCCCTACTCTCGCTTGCCGTTTTGTCAAATCCCCAGATCCGAATCAAGTTGATCCAAAAATTGATTCAAACCCAAGATTCTGAGAAAGCCGCTCCCTTTAGAAATCGGAAGGGCACGCTTAGCCATAATGTCATGATCGTTTGTGATTTTGATCTAAACATCACATACGTATCTGCTGGATGGGAGCCGGAGGGTTCCGCCACTGATGCAAGAGTTCTAAGATCTGCCATGAGCAAAGGTTTTGAGGTACCACCGGGCAAGTTTTACCTAGTTGATGGTGGGTACGCCAATACCTCTTCTTTTCTTGCACCGTATCGTGGAGTGAGGTACCACTTGAAGGAGTTCGGCTCTGGTCACCGTAGGCCTCAAAACTTTAAAGAACTATTCAACCATCGACATGCGTTATTGAGGAATCATGTCGAAAGGGCTATTGGGGTTCTGAAGAAGCGGTTCCCGATTCTTAAGGTTCAAACCTTCCACACAATGGAAAACCAAGCTATGATACCTGTGGCTGCTGCTGTGTTTCACAATCTGATCCGATTGCTGATGGGTGATGAGGAGTGGCTAGATGATCAGCCAGATAATATCAATCCAGCCAGCTACATTGACGTACCATCTGGTGATCAAATCAGTGAGCAGGGCAGTGCTGAAGGCAATGCTTTGAGGGATACAATAGCTCAACAAATGTGGGCCGATTATCAACAACATGTAATCTGAATAAACAGGTACTTCTCATTTGATGGTAGCTTCTGTTGCTAGCAGCAGATTTTTACTAAAAGTTCTACTATCGGAGCAGATTTTATACATGCATTGATGTTCATTTTCATGTAGATCCTCCCGGCTCCAAGTAGGGTTGGAGAAGACTTGCCTCCCCCATCTTGGGACCCAGTACCTTCTCCTAGAGGTATTTTTTGCAACAACTCAGTACCTTCATCTTTTTATACCTGCTATTATTTTCCTGATATAGCAGTAATTTATATCAATGTGTCCATGTCTTATTGCCAATGACTGAATCTGTAGAGCTCTGAAAATTCCTGAGTGACTGAAATGTCATTTACCTGTTGATGAAATATCTTCTTGTCGCTTTCAGTTTACCTACAAGAATTAATGGTTTGTGAGCTTCCAGTATGACATGGTTTGATATGCCATATTCTCTTGTTTCTTTTTGGTGCTGCAGATTTACAACTCTCCTATACATGCCTCCTGTTCCTGGCTGCTCTCGAGAATGTGAAGGGTATTAATCATTCTATGCGGATGTGGAAAAGAAAGCTAATATGAAAGATGAAACTCTTGTTATTTATTTGGGTCTTCTAGTCTTAGAAATTGTAGAAATATTAGAGTCATTTCGACCTCAATTTTCCCTACATTGTCTTGTCTTGGAGAAAACTCAAGCCGTTTTGTGCTTCTTTTTGGTGGAGGCTTTGCTTGGACATTTTTCAGTCAATTACAGTAGACTCAGTTCAGTCAGCATGCATTGAATCTATGATATGTAATCATGTTGCTTACTCGTTATTTTGAGGTATCTGTGATCAACTGAGCTCAGAGAACAAATAATGCATGATTATACAGACATTATAATTCCTTCTTGTTTTAATTGGTGCACGATGATAGTGATATGTGGACTGGTGCATGATGTCACTGATACGTGAAGAGTCATTTCTGCTGCATATGCTGTTTACACCTTTTTATTTTCATTGGCGAAGGACACATCATTGTAAATGTTTTCAGAAGTAATTGGCGTAGCATACTGAAAATAGATAATCCCTGTCAACGTCCAACCCTGTCCAACCGAACAGCATTTTAGGTGCAAAGGGATTGAGCAAATTAGTGGATTAAACCCCCCCACGGGGTTTGAGTGACATGAGGGGTTTCACTCAATCCCTGTTAGGATCTGATCCGCGGCCCCGTTCCGCGCCTGCGCGTCCGAGCGCCCGCGCGCGCGCCGCCGCGTCAAGCCCGCCGTCGTCGAGCAGCCCCGCGCGACGCCGTGTGAGCCCGCCGCCCTTGGCAGCAGTGGCCCCGCCACCGCCGCGCGTCTGGCCCGTGTCTGCCTGGCCGCGCGCCCCTGCACCCGGCGCGTCGCCTCGCGCCTCCACGTGGCCCCGGCCCCGCGCGCCCGCGCCCTCGGCGCGCCGCGGACACACTAGCCCGTCGCCGTCGTGTCTGCACACCATGGAAGCAAAGAATCGAGCTCTACAAAGCTGCTGCTGTTTTATTTTATTATTATTTTTTTTTTTAGTGTGATGCGTGGCCAGGGATAGGAGAGAGGTTCCCAATGAAGTTCCGCTGCATTTGGAGAGTATGGATAGGCAGGAATTCGTAGTTGATTTTGACGACTGCATTTTGGGGCTTTCAGATGTTCAAACTAACAACGCAAGAGGGCGAAATGTGGCATGAGATGAATTCCAGATGCCTCCCATGGCCAACTGCCAAAAAATCAACACTCCAATGTTGATGTCTTTGTATGTTTTTGGGTTGGTGAGTCACCAAAACATAAGGTGATGAGTCATGGAGAAGAAAAATAATAAGTCAACGAATAAAGATGGGTTATCGAGAAAAAAATGATGGGTCAATATTAGGCTGGTGAGTCACTAAAACATAGAGTGATAAGTCATCATAAGGAAAATGTAACTCAACAACAAGAGGGAAAGGTGACACATCGGTACACTGGAAAAGAAAAGAAAATGAGTCAACATAACAATATGAGTCATCACAAAAAAAAAATTAAATGAGTCAACATGAAAAAAAGAAAGGTGACTCATATGTTGACATAAATGAGTCATCTAAAAAAATTGATAAGCCACGTATTCCTAAATTCTATGGAAAATGTTAACACTAAATTCTCCAACAAAATACTACTCCCTCTGTTCAACAATACATGTTATTCTAACCTTACTTATTTTTCTCGAATTACATGTCATTCTCACTTTTCAATGCACATTTCCCTCTTTCCAATACAATATTCTCTTTTTCCACTACACCTCTATCTCTCTCCTCCTCGTTTTTAATGCACCCACCTTTTTCACTTTTCCTTAATCATGTTCCCAGAGCTAGAATGACATCTATTTCCGAACGGAAGGAGTACACTAAATTCTCTGGTGACAACCCTAAATTCTATGGCAAAATGCTAACACTAAATTCGACAACAATTTACCACAATAAATTCTTCAATGAAAACAACCTTAAATTCTTTGGAAAAACACTAACACTAAATTCTCCAACACTAAATTCATCTATAACCCGGAGGGATAAAATGTGAAAGTCCAAACCCTCCAGGCTAAACTAAAATTGATAACCCACGCATTCCAAAATTCTATGGCGAAATTCACACTAAATTCTGCAACAAACTACCACACTAAATTCTCTGTTGACAACAACCCTAAATTCTATGGCAAAAATGCTAACAGTAAATTCTCCAACAAACTACCACACTAAATTCTCCAGTGACAGCAGTCCTAAATTCTATGGTAAAATGCTAACACTAAATTCTCCAACAAACTACCGTACTAAATTATCCGATTACAACATTCCTAAATTTTATGACAAAATGCTAACACTAAATTCTAGAACAAGCTAAATTATATGAAAGATGCTAAAACTAAATTCTAAAATAAAAAATGATGAGTCACCGTGGGAAAAAAAAAAAGAGTCAATATGAACGTATGATGAGTGATCTCTGAAAACTAATGAGTCATCAAGAAACGAAATGAGTCCACATAAACGGATGAGGGGTCATCTCAGGAAAATAACGAGTCATCAAGAAACAAAATGAGTCAATATAAACGGATGATGGGTCATCTCAGAAAAATAATGAGTCACTAACGTAAAAATAAGTCAACATGAATGTGTAATAAGTCATCTCAGAAAAATAATGAGTCATCAGAAAAAAAAAGTAAATCAATATAAATGGGCGATGAGTCATCTCAGAAAAATAATGAGTCATCAAGAAGTCAAATGAGTGATCAAGAGAAAAAATGAGTCAACATAAACCTGTGGTCGTCTCAAGAAAAAAATGAGTCAACATAAACAGGTGATGAGTCATCTCAAAAAAGAATAATGAGTCATCAAGAAGTCAAATGAATCACAAGAGGGAAATGAGTCAACATGAACGTGTGATGAGTCATCTTAAAAAATAATGAGTCATCAAGAAACAAAATGAGTAAACATAAACGGATGATGGGTCATCTCAGAAAAATAATGAGTCAACATGAACATGTGATGAGTCATCTCAGAAAAATAATGAGTTATCAAGAAAAAACTGAGTCAACATAAACGGGTGACGAGTCATCTCTGAAAAAATGAGTCACAAGGAGAAAAAATGAGTCAACATAAACGTGTGATGAGTCATCTTAAGAAAAAAAATAAGTCAACATGAACAGGTGATGAGTCATCTCAAAAAAATAATGGGTCATAAAAAAATCAATGATTCATAAGGAGAAAAAATAAGTCACCACACGAAATGGTGAGTCATCTAAAAAAAATGATAAATCAATGAACAAAGGTGATAAGTCATCATTTTTTTATTTTTTTTAAAGTCACAAAATATAAACAAGTGGGGTCTAATTTTAACGATCTCGTCGTGCGGAACGCAACGGTGAAATCGGTTTCCCATTTAGATAATTAGTTTTCGATCTGTTGAACTTTTTTTATTTGACCAAACTTTCTCAAATTGGTGGGCCCGCTGTCTGGCGCTGTGAGAGGTTCTTTGGGGGGGCGTTCTTTGGAGTCTCCTGCCCGCGACCAGATGATTCCTTTTATGGATCGACCTGAAGATCTGAAATTTCGGTGACCGGAGTTTAGTCGTTCGCCAGCCTGAGCATGCCATTCCGGACTCAATTTCCCGCCGCTGGAGGACGACGGCAACGGCAGCGATGGACATGACCAAGATCAACCTGCACATTACAAACTAAAGTTTCAAAATAGATAGCATAAACTTTAAATTTCATTGTAAACTTTTTATAGTCGAGTAGTTCGTAATCTACAACTGATAAACATACATTGTTTGCAAAAAAAGAAAAAGAACAAAACATGACATAAGGCTGAAAGGAAAGCTCAGGCTCCACACGACGCAGGCTCGATTCGAGCTCGGTTCGAATGGAAAACGAGCCGAGCTTGAGCCTAATCCCAAGCTCGCGAGCCCCAGCGAGCCGAGCTCGAGTAGCTCGTTTGGGCTCGAGTTCCTTTGTGTGTTGGCCCGATTCACCAACAGCTCCTGGCCCAATAACTCAACGGCCCAACATATCAATCAAACACAGCCCAAAACTCCCACACCTCCCTCCCGTTGCTTCTCCTGTACAGCTCATTCGAGCACTTCGTTCTACGCCAAGGTCAACGCTGCCGTTACCAGATAAAACAATTCCGCTGCCCCGTCGCTCCTCCGCGTGTCCCGAGCGCCGACTCCTCCCAGCCTGAAAGATTCCACACCTGCGCATACTCCGCGCTACCAGATGGCCAGAGCCTCAGGTGTGCCCCTCGCAATCTCGCATGCTCGCCGTCGGGCAAGCCCGCGGCGATGCCGTCCAACCCGTCGCGTCGGCCTAGTGGAGCTCGCTCTGCTGCTTGGCTACCCATGAGAAGCGCAAGGCGCCGCTGGAGGCAGGTCAGCATGACAACGCTGCTGAAGGCACAAACCGCCGTATTCTCTGAGATGCGCTGCAAAACCAACAGACAAGCCTCCTCCAACCGAGCTGGAGCCTCCGTCAAGCCGAGCTCGAGCCTGCAGACAAGCTCGATGGGATCTGAGATTCGGCTCGAGCTTGAGGCGCCAGGCTCGCTCAAGCTCGGCTCGTTTACAGACTTACATGAGACCGTCAAAAATAGCAGATAAGTTGCTAGTAATACTTTCACTGCACCCAACTGTCTATCTTTCGTTAATACAGAGGTACCAATAGCTCAAAAAACCCTTGAAAACGAATGGAACCCAAGGATCACTGCAACAAAAGCACACAGACACGCTACATGTAAAGGATTAACTGTATACAGACAGCAGCATAGAGAAAGAATGACCAGGACATTGAAAAGGTAGTATAGACTAAACTGTGAAGATGTATACAGCACCGCCTCAGTCGTCCAAATTCAAACAAAGGAAAGCACTGAGTCTATCACAGCCAAAGGGACCAGTTTAAGTTGGTGAGCCCCAATATAAGATTTGAGGGAGGCTGAAGGTAGGCCTTACATGAACAATGCCAAACAAAACAAATACTTCACAATTCCACATTAACCAACATATTAAAGTACAGCCCCTTGCAAGAAATATCTCAGGACTCAACTATAGCGAGCAAAAAAAAAAAAATGTTAAGATGCAAATAGAGCCATCGCAAGGCAAAATGGTAGGCGGATAACACCAGTCAAAGTCAAATCCGTCAATTATCTTATAACTGCAGTCACATACACAGAATTTGCAGCAATCTCTCTAGTCATACAGCAAGACAAGATTACACAAACCATATACCAAGGGACATTCATTCAACACTGATACAGTGAGATCCAGCCACGACTTTGATCTGAACCAAGATCTGCTGCGTGCATTTTATCAGGTTTGATCTGGAGGTAACTGAATTTCCTCTTGAAATATTGGCCAGAAACCTCTAAGCTGCGAGTGTGCCTGTCCCAATAGTTATCAAATCCTTAGATAGATAGGACAGATAGATAGACAGAGCAAAAGAGAATCAACCAAACAAAACAGATGACTGTTTACCTTTTTTATAGCCTTCCAGGTTTCCTCATTAGCCATCTCATATTTGTAAGGAACAGGCTCCATCAGCTCATCACCCAGTAGACCCTTCAGACTTGCAACACATGATTTTGAAAGTGCTTCATTGTTGTAGCCTCCTTCAAGTGAAAGGACAATATTTCCATGTAGAATGTTTTTAAGCTGCATCAGTAAAAGTGAATATAGTGAAAGATGTGACCGTGAGAACAAAAAGCATGCCAACTGTAGATTCTAAGAACAGTAATATGTGACAGCAACAACTAGGAATAATAGCAAATAAGCAAAATAATGATATCTGAGAAAGGTAATATATAGCAAAAACAATATTGTCGGCCAACAGTAATACATAGGGGTGAGCTTAATGACAAACTTGCCTTGGAAACGATCCTGCCATAGCAAAGCGGTGTCACCTTCGACCCGCCCATTAGATCTCCTTCAGCTGAAACAAAAAGAAAAGGCCAATATGTAGAAGAATCTTCCCTGAATTCAATGTTAAATGTTGGAAATGGAGTTACCTGCATCGTATCCAGCAGAAACTAGAACAAAATCAGGCTTAAACTGCTCAGCAAGGGGTAGGAAAAGATAGTCAAATACTGCAAGGACATCTTCATCCCTAAGCTCACATACGAGGTCCAGGTTAATATTATATCCCAAGGCATTAGGGCCCCCAATATAATCCGCTGTTTTGGTTTCAACAGGCTTATTCTCTTTTGTTATAGGAAATAAACCATGCCTGCAAATAAAACAGAACTTAGGATGTATCGCTGTATCCATGTAACGTAGATTCAAGATACATTCACAAAGGGGTTGATATGTACCTGTGTAAAGAGCAGAATAAGACTGTATTATCATCATAAAATATTTCTTGTGTCCCGTCTCCATGGTGAACATCAAAGTCCACCACAAGGATTTTGCTGAAATTCTGAAGCATCACAATAAGTAAAAAAAAAATTTAACTTCAATGGGGGGAAAGAAAAAATAAAACGAGCCAGCCGACCAAGATAGCATACATGCACTCGTTGAAGATATCGAGCACCAATCGCATTGTTGTTCAAAAAACAATAGCCGCTAGCTTTGGCACGCATGGCATGATGGCCGGGTGGGCGGACAATGGCAAAAGCAGACTTGCAAACCCCAGTGGCAACAGCCTGACAAGCCTAATATACAAATGCATAAGTTTTGAATGTTATCTTCACAAAGCCAAGAATACACTCATAGAAAGGGAGTTATGTATCTGAACAACAGTTACCTGAACAACTGCACCTGCAGCTAAAAACACGCCCTCTGCGGTGCGAACACTACAAACGATTTCATCCCCACCATACTTCAAGTAGTTGGGTAGCTTTTTTGCTTCGTGCATCTTCACGGTCAAAGATTCAATGAAGCGAACATATTCTTCATCATGAACAAATATAGCATATTGTCGATCCAATGAAACTGCTTCTGTACATAACATGCATCTGCAAACAACGTCCATTGTTATCCTTTTAAAGTTTTTGAGGAATTGGTGCAACACACATTCACTAAATATTTCCAATAATTTGGTCAGCAAAATAAATTGTCACAGCATGATCTATAGATAATTTGTACCTACATAAAAAGTCATTGAAAGTAAACTCTGAGCAATGTGTGCTATTATTGTGCAAGAACATTAGATGTTAAAGCTGATAACATTATCACCTCTGATGGGTTATAATTGACATTCAGACAGAAAAAATAGGCTGCCTGCATCAAATATAAGTGACCGAGGGAGTACTTGCTTCAGACAACAAAAAAATATTCAAGTTGCAAATGAATAAAACTGGAAAAAAAGTCTTGTTACGTGTATATTGATAATAAAACGATTTATAGTTTGTCCCATATATACCAATTCCATTATCATAGGTTGATCTAAAGTATTTATTCATTGACTAGGAGATCATTATACTTGCTACCAGTTACTACATGCTTCTTATGTTACTAGATTTCACTGGTTTAGAGTGTTCATTCAATGTGCCAAGTATTTGAAATCAAGTCCCCATGCCAACATATCATAATTAGATATTTAAAAATACAAACTGGGAAGAAATGTACCTATCCAGCAAACCACTACTATTAAAAGCTTTAATTATCGCGTGATAGCGATCTGGATTTTCCATATCCTTTTCAGCTCTCGGCCTGTGCAATTTTGTCATCAATGTATCATAAAGGACATAAACAGATGGTGACTGATTCTGAGAACATTCGATGGCTTCTTTATGTTTCAAAGTACAGCTTGTATCATTTATCTGCTGGTGGGACATAGGCAACTTCTTGGCTGGTAAGAACAGAAAACAATTACCAATATAACCAAGGGGAAAGCAGTCACATATTTGAGTAAAAATGTAGATGATTATTCATCACTTTCAAAACTGTAAATGAGAGAATACTGAGAACACTCACCAAGAAGCTCCTCGCACTCATTCATCAGGTTAATATACCTAAAGTCTCCAGTAACAAATTTTAATCCAGACTTTAGAACAGTTGAAGCCCTTTTGTATTCTTGTTGCTTTACATAAGAAAATCTGGGAGAAAAAAAAATACTCAGCAAAAATACAAATATAAGCTTTCAGGGAAAAAAAAAACCTTATAAGATGACTTACGCAATCTGATAGTACGCGTTACACAATGTGTTATCCAATTCAAGTGCCCTATTGCCATCAGCAATGGCTTCTGCAAGACATTAACTATTTCAGTAAATTATGTTGTGCTGCAACAGGTGTACATTGCATCCTCCCAAACAGCGCAACAGAGTAAAACAGCAAAAAAAATAAAAAAGAAGGCATACCGGCATATTTTCCCATCTCATTGAATACCATGGCACGGTCTGAGTAAAGCTGCGCGCGTGCAGGCTCAGCCTCAATGGATTTTGTTAGAAGGCGCACTGACTTCACAAAATCTTGCTCAAAAAAGGCCAATTTCGCCGCAATTTCCTGTTGTAAAGTGGACACTTCTACAGCTGTGTTCCCCTCATCCAGAACAAGCTCCTGAAATAAAGGATGGTTTGATTAATTAATATGCTATCTGATGCAATCAGGTTGCGATCCAAAGCATAATGCGACGAGCAATAAAAATATTATACTAACCTTTGATTTAACAACAATAGGGAGAATGGGGGACTCAGTGAACCTCATTGGAGGCTTAATCGGGTAAGCATCAATCTCTTTCTCATTTGTTAGTGTAGCATGCCCTTTGATGATTTGGTCAAGACCATCCACTACAACATTGGTTCCACATCGAACAAAATCCACAGCTTCGACCTTCTTTCCAGTCAAAACAAGAGTGCCACGGACACTGTTTATAGTTAGATCCTTATCCTGGCCATGAATATAATTGGGGCCCATGATTCGAACCTTCATACCAGAAATGACCCTCCCTGAGAAGACACGACCGAAGGCAAAGAGACTGTCCTTCTTAGGGGATGGGATAAAGTTAGAGATGTAGAGCATTAGAGGTCCGTCAGGGTCACAATTTCTAACAGCAGTAGCGTATGCATCATCCAGGGGCCCATCATACAAGTTTTTCACTCGATATTTTTGGGCCTTAGCAGCAGGGGGAAGCTTGTGCACCATCATAGTAATCAGATCACCGGCAGGAAGCCATTTTTTCATTACACACTCTAATAGAGCCTCACCAACCAAAACCTTCTCATCTTCCTCAAGTGTCAAACCTAACTTCTGCAGGATAGAACACAACTCAGTTTTTCGACCTTTCATGCAGATGGTGTAGACTTGTTTAATTGGCTCGAAGCAGAACTGAACAAAGCCTCTTTTGCAGGTTGGAGAGCCGGTATTCCTTTTGCTCCATTTCCTCGTGATAGGATCAAAATAGTTCTCTCCCCAGAGCCTATCCACTAACTTCAACTCATCAATCCCAAACTTGGATGCATACATCTTTGCAAAACTCGCGAGGGTGAAGCCCCATCCATGCAGAGCAGATGAGAAAGCCACAGTTCCTTTCTCTGGGTTGACTTGGACCTCACCAAGCAATGGATCTGTATATTTCGCCATCATGTCTGGTATGCAGTCTCGCCATCAGCTTGAAGCTCAGAAAAAAACTGATCCATTTTATTGAGGATTACGACAGGCCTGATACCCTCCCCAAGAGCTTGGCGGAACTCATATTCAGTGTCCAGAGAAACTCCCTTCATGCAGTCAACGACTGCCACTGCACCATCACTAATATGCAGAGAAGATAAGGTTTCTGTAGACAGGTCCACCCGTCCAGGCGAATCAAAAAGATTTATGCAGTATTTCTTCTCGACTGACTGACTTTTTTTGGTTGACTCGTAGTCGTAGCAGAGAAAGGTAAAACTAGATCTGTTAGTGGTAACTCCGTCTGCTTCATCTGCACCATTATCAGCCACAAAATCACCAGACATAACCTTGGGTGTCCCAACAAATGACAGAAGCAAATCGGCGAGAGTAGATTTGCCTGCAAAAAGAAATAAAAACATGAGTCGATGCAATAATAAACAAAACGCTAAGTTACAGAAAGTTAGATAGACAAACAAATATGAAGCAACTAACACAATAACAGCTACTAAAAGAATATCAGACAATACAAATATAACCGTCTGCATGTAATATTGTGTTGGGCCAGAATTGCAAACATTCTCAAGCGACAGTATCATGTTTGCATGTACAGGTGTAAAGGTAAAACTTGGGCATTCCAACAATTGCATATCATACACAATTGTCAGACATGGAAACGATTAATATCTCCGAATCTGGAAAAACGAAAGATGCTATCATTCTGTCCTTAAACTAGTACACAGTAGTCACATGAACTACATATACATACACCGCAATCAAATGGAAACATATCTCAAAACATGGGATATTTTTTTATGTAAAAAGGAAACAAACATTTTGTAGGAAAACAGAAGGTTGATCAACCGAATCTGCATCAAATTAGTACCACAGATTGTCAAACAAGTTATAAAATATTGGGCACTAGTATCCTATTCCTGAAGTGACCTAACCCTTCAAATAGAAATAACAAGAAGCTACAAATTGTCTTACATTATCCAAGCAAACAAGAAAAATAAAAGATAGTACAATCAACAACATGATTCATATTGGAATGTCCTGAAAAAAACAATGGTTGCATTAAAAGGGTAATGTTTCAATTATTACCCAAATAGATAAGCACAGAACTTTAAAGTACAATATAAGCATGATGAACATGCTACATCAAGCAAGTGTTGCACATGTATAAAGTATAAACTAGCAGCAATAGATTAACTTTTATAGAACATACCATGGCCTGGATCACCAATCACACAGATATTCCGAATGCTCTTTTCGCAATCCATGGCATGGCAGACCTCAACAGCTGTTATCTTACTCATTTTTCAATCCCTGCACATCAGAAAACTGGTCAATTAATAGGGGTCAACGAATATTGAAGTACACTCGTATGATACAAAATGAAACAGATCAATCCAAACCCAGATCATGATGTGTCTCTTGACAGGGAAAAAAAAAAAAAGAATGCCACTGTAATAGATCAACATGACAAATATAGGCTGTGAATCCATAACCAGCAGAAACATAGACAAGCAATGAACCGGCCTGCTGAAACCAACAGGTGTTACTTAATCTACGAGATGTCTAACACGTAAAGAAGCATGCAGGGAGGGAAAGCTACCTCGTATTTACACTGATATGAAATCTTATTTCGTGGTCCTCCCAGCTAGAATTGTAACAAAATTATCATTCAGAAGTTAATTGGAAAGGCCTCAGGTCAAATAATGATGCATTGCGTAACAAGACGGAATCATCCTAATCTAGCATCACATCGTTCAGAAACGGCAAGCGATTCGTCATTTTCACTAAACCTACCGTGATTTGTTACACCGTTCAGAAACGGCAGGGATTCGTCATTTTCACTAAACCTACCGTGATTTATTACATATGCGTCACGCTGGTTGGAATTAAGCGACCCTACGCAGACGACCACACCTCACAAAAGGTACAGATACCGAATCCTCAGACCTCAAATCAAGCGCCAATGAAGGCGAAGTGCGCGCCAATGAAGGAGAAGTGCGCGCCTCGATTCGGAAACTTCTGATTGACCCCGCTACCCCCACCACGAACCCCGGATACGAGCAGGAAACCGATAAGACCTGACCAACCAGACCAACCAGGTATCGATCAGATCGGGTGAAATGTAGGTCAAGGGGAGAGAGAAGGATGGACCCGTAGGTTTAGCGCTCACCTGCGGCTGTCGCTTGAACCGCCTCCGGACTCCGGATCCGATCCGAGGAAGAAGACGAGGGTTTGGAGGCGGCGGCGGCGGCGGCGTGAAGGAATAAGAATACCGCGACGCAAGCGCGAGAGCTGCAAGGATCAGACAGAGTAATAAAAAGAGATAGCCGGACGCAGGTTCTGGGCTGTCACTCGTTAGACAGCGCCAGGCCACAGGGGCTTGGGTTGGGCCGTGTCTGGTAAGAAAAAAGTTTTGGGGCTGCATGTACTTGGGCTCATGGGTTGGGCTTGCAATGTCGAGTAACGTAATGTGACAATTCGGAGTAATTGCTCGAGAAATAACAAGATGTTTTCCTTACAATCCAGCAAATTCCCATCGAAATACAGGTTGCAATGTTGCGCGAGCTAGCCTCAGGAGTGTGTGTAGAGTTCACGCCAACTCACGATGTCAACCAACATGACAGGACAGTGATATTAGGGGATTTTGTCTGTGGGACACTCCAAAAACATAGTTTTGTCGGTGAGACACCGTTACTTTCCTATTTGCCTCCCGGACACTAAGAAATTGTGGCTTTTGTCTGTAGGACACTATCGCACGAGAAGTGACAATTTTTAAATTTTTTATCTCCATGCACAAAATATATTAGAACTTGAAATTTAGCACAAACATACGTTACTATATTTCCTATACATGTTGTTTTTTTCATACTTATCGTTGATTGTTTGCATAAATTTTTAGCTAAGAAAATATTTATTTTCAAAATTAAATCATGCAAATAATCGGTGAAAAGTCAAGAAAAAATCACATGGGCCGAAAATGCAACAATGTATCTATGTGCCAAATTTCAAGTTAAAATCTATTTTGTTCATTGAGATATAAGTTTTTAAAATAGTCACTTCACTTGCTATAGTGTCCTACAAACAAAAGCCACAATTTCGCAGTGTCCGAGAGACAAATTATAAAGGAACGATGTCCCACAGACAAAACCATATTTTTTGAGTGTCCTACAGACAAAAATCCCGTGATATTATAAGGCGTTTCGCTCCAAAGTTGAATTTTTAGAATAATCATATTTCTTTTAGAACAAAATTTGGCTGATTCTTCTTGTTCATGCCACATTTTATTCTCCCTGGAAAAAACTGACAAGGAAACTAGGAACTGAGCCGGTTCATCTTGTACAAGATCATGGACACAGGAAGACCAGATACGCCTATATTGCCAGACGATAAATTAGGCAGAGGTAAACTTGTTCTACTCCACATGATCACGACCAACCAGCTTTCCAGCCCATGCTTCGTCAAGGCCACTCCAATTCTACATCCAGAGAAAGGCACGCAAAAAGCATGGAACAGGAAAAAGGAGAAGTAAAGTTTACATATGCGCAAAGAATATGCTAAGGAAGATACCACATGCAGGTCTGCCAAAAGGTAGTCACCACCTAAGCCTCCACTCGCTGGAAGAAGCTTCAAGCTCTCTATATATGCATCCCAATCCAACATCTTCCATGGAGGACCCGTCACAACTCACAAGGTCCCTCTCTAGTCTCTACCCCCTAACATTGGCCCGATGCTGCTGCCATGTTGCTCATGATGCGTTCTTCTTCGGCTTCACCGGCGGCGAGGACGGCGACGACTGGCAATAGGCAGCGGGTGTTCGGTCATGTAGGGCAACTATACATCTTTGGCAGGTCTTCCTCTATGGGAAGATGGTTATGGAGTGTGTCCTCGGGGCTCTCATGATAGAAATGCAAGATCATGTATGGGTCATCATTTTATCATAGTAATAATCACATATTTTAGTCATTTATGGTTGTGGAGGCTGCTATGTACTTTGCTTGGAGACTTATATTGCGCAGATTACTTTGGTGCCGTTTCATAGCTCTTTTGTTAATTTTCATCTGAAACATCTGTTGTACGTGCTCTACAGAACGTATAGACTAAGACCACCGAGTTTAAAGAACGTTTACAAAAAAAAAAATGTTAACGCTGGATGATCATTCATGAATATTAGCATCACTATACATATTCAGATTTCCACAGCCATTGGAATCATACACAGGAATCCTAAAAGCCGAAAGACAGACTTCGTGCTCAACAGATTTTGGTAACTAAGCTTTTTTGTTTCACAAAATCCAGCTGCCCAACCGTATAAATGCAGACACTTTGTCACTACAAACTCTATGTAGTGAACTGCTAACCAAGCCACACGTATCTTGAAGCCAAAACGGAAAAACAAACATGCTGATTCTTCATAAATTCATGTCTCCAGCTATCCAGGCAAAACATTAGTCATAACACTGAATCATCCAGGTATTTTCACATCACTGAAAACAATAGACTTCCATGGACGATCATACACAGGAATTATCGGAAGTCAAACGACAAATTTTGTACTACTAAACAGCACCACATCATCAAAGCTTTAAATTCCATAGAATCCAGCTGCCCCAACTATACAAGTTGTGCAGACACTGTCACAGTTTGGAGATCTAACAAGAACCATTAACAAAGCCTCACATGTCATAAAGCCAAAGCAAAAAAAAAAATGATGATTCCTCATAAGTTCATGCCACCAGCTATCCAGACAAAAAACTGATGCTACTTGAAAAGAGCCCATCTTAGTAGAAGAAGCCAAGGACCTTGCCACCGACGTTCTTCCGCCTGGCCTCCTCATGGTCCATGATCCCAGCAGATGTTGTCAACACAATGTAACCAAACTGCAAGTCATGTGAGGTTGATCACTTTACCACCTCAAATGAAAGATTGCACAACTAGCACAGTACATGACAGATGTAATTCATAACGTCACTCAACAGACCTGACGAGATGGAAGCAGCCTGGCGGTCCATCCCTCAATCTCCTTCACTCCAACGTCAAAGCGAGGACTGATGACACCACACTTGTTCAGCCTGCCATTCAGTTCAACCACAATTTTTCCTGCCCTGTGATCATCGACGAACTCGAACTCACCAATGTAGCCTACACAAGAATAATTAGAAGGCATCCTACAAGAGATCCAGATAACAACAAGATGTGCAACTGGTAACTAACCATGCTTCTGCATCACCATAAGAAACTTGATGATGACCTTTGATGATGGCCTGATCATGACCTGACGCTTCCCTCTCTTCTCAGCATTGTACATGCTCTTCAGAGCATCGTTAAGCACACTGACCCTCACCATAGTGACCTTACCTGCAGAAAATAACAGCTCATTAAAATTGTACAGACAGTCTTGGGCTGAAACCACTTGGAATAGGAATAATCAACCAAAGTTCAAAATAGATAGCCTACAATTCAAATTCCAGCAAAATTATTTTTAACCGAGTGGTACTGTAAGCTACAACTGATACTGAAGAAATATGACATGAGACAGTCAAAACTCAGAACACATATATTGACCAATATAGTAGCAGACGAGTCGTGCTTGTTAATACCCACACAGAAGCTATTCATCTATCTTTAGTTAATACAGAGGTACCCAAACAAAGACCTTGAAAGGGAATGGAACATAAAGGTCACAGCAACCGAGGCTACTAATTCATATATTCCGCTATGTGTAATGGATCCTCAAGCAAACGAATGACCACGTTACATGCAAAAGTATCCAATTTTGTTGTTCTCATCCCAAAATACAGACAGGATTAACTGGATACAGACAAGCATACCAGCAAAGTGATCTTCCGATATAGATGGTAGCTACAAGTAACAATGTGAACGTATTCCCCATGAAGCAGAAACATTGAAACTGAAGTATGAACATAGATGACCTCAAGAGCATAGTACTGATCCTAAGTTTACAGTCAAGACTAGCATTAAATACGTACATACGGGGACTGCCATTTCCACTGTTGCGCGTTTCTTCTCTTCAAAGCATTCATCCTACAAACTACGGGAGTCTGATCTCCCCTTCATCAGCTAAATCGCCCTCGATTCCCATTCCCCCTGTTCTACATGAAACGATCCGCAGCGCCGCTTCCGGACAACCCCAGACTCCACAGAGACAACAAGATGTAGGACATAGTGGCGCAAGCGAAGCGAAGGGATCACAATTAGCGATTTTACAAAACTCCGCGGCAGCAACAACGAAAACAGGAGAGGTCGCGATGTACAGGATTGGAGGACACCTACCTCTTAGGAGCTCTGGCCGAGACGGCGGTGGCGCAGCGAGAGGCGAGGTCGCGGGGAGGACGAAGCGGCGCGCTAGGGTTCCGCGAGGGGTTTGAGCTCTTATAAGAGGATCCGCATGCTGCGGCTGTGCAGTTGGATATTGATCAACGGTGAGGATTTGCTCTGAATGGGCGAGGATCGTAAGTTCCGGCCCATTGTTAATGTTGTCACGAAATCTTAGGCCCAAAGCCTAAAGAACTTCTATTGCCCTTGAATTGGTTCTCGGATGCTTGCTTCCGGCCCGTGAAGCCTGGATTCGCTTCCAGGCTACTAACTGGGCTTTTTCTGGCCCATTGCTATTCTACCACGCGGCTCGTCGTCTTCGTGTAATTTTTACAATTTGACCCTTTTTGAAAAAGTTTTTCACAAATGAACCATTGGGAAAAACATGTCCAGAAATGGACCTTTTTCTGAGCGCCGTGTTATTTGGCGCTCAGTTCGAACATCTGGGCGCCGACAGAATTGGCGCTCACCTCCTCCACGTCAGCTGGCGGGCACGCGGCTGATGTGCTGACCTGGCGGGGGGGTGAGCGCCAGGTCCTTTGGCGCTCAGGGAGTGAGCGCCGCATCCTTTGGCGCCCACCCCCGGGCAACAATAACGCCCGCGGGCCTTTTCTTTTTTTTCCTTCCCTCATTTCTCCTTCACCCAGCTCGCCCGAAGAACACAGCCGGCTCTCTCTCTCTCCCCATTCATTCCCCTCCTTCAAATCTCCCAAATCGGGATGGTTTGAGCCCAAATCTTTTGAATAAATTTGTTCCCCAAGGTAATCTCCTCCACCTCCTTGAATTTCGTCCAATGGAATTGCTTGTATGGCTCTAATTTGGGGTAACCCTAACCCTAGGGTTTGAGGTTGAAATTTCTCGATTTGTTAGGTTTGGTTGTTAGATTTGCAATGGGAAGTGTAATGTTGTTGAGATGTTGATGTTTGGAAGGTTCGGTTGTAGTTGGTTTGATTGGTAGCAATGAATTGTTAGTGGGCATGTTAATGACATAGGGTTGTATGCTTAAATTAGTAGAGAATGAAGGTTTGTTTGATGATTTAGAGTGATTGGAGGTAGTTATATATGAAGTGGATGAGATTTGCAGTACGAAATTCGGTAGGGTTATTTTTTATGTTTATTTTGATATGAACAATGCTAAATTGGGAAATGTCTCTTTTTTTTTTTGTTGAAATGGATGTAGATGGCTAAATGTGTAAGAGTGCATCATGGAGGTTCAGTTGTAAGGACAGAGGATGGTAGTGTTGATTTTGTTGGCATGACAGAGGTTGTGTTGCTTTTTGTTGAGACACCATCTTTGTGTAGTCTTTCATCTCGAGTGAGACAACGTTTGGGATGGACGGAGGAGGGTGTTAAGTTGGATTTTGAAGGAAGGATTGATGTGGGTTCGTCGAATGGGCCACGCATGAAGATAATGGCTCCAGTGGGTAGTGATGAGGAATGACAAGCATATGTTGAGATTGTTATGAATTCAAAAGTTCGAGCTTTAGATTTGGTGGTTCGGAAGGTAGTGGTGGATGGAGGCGTAGGTATTGGTTGTTCGAATGAAGTAGAAATTGACCTAACCCAGCCATCACAAGCAAGTGTGCATGACGGTTTGGCACGGAATTCTGCAGCAACCGTAGTGATGACTGATTCGGTTGGAGACCAAATGCCTCCGATCGTTCCGAATTGTGGTGATGATCGTAGGGATGAAACTCTGCCGGACATTGAAACGGTTCCTCAAGTGGCACCTAATGAAGTAGTGGCACCTAATGAAGATAACTATGGTGTTGCTACCGATCTAGTGGATGTCCCGGTTTTTGGTGATGATACAAATTATGAGGAGGAGAGAGCGAAGGATTCGGATGATGATCGCCCTATCGGTGGATTGGCAGAATGGGAGAAGGAAATGTTGAGGCAAGTGATTACGGACCGTGATCCATTGGTCCCTGATTGTCGGGATTTGAGCTAGGGTCATAGAGCTGTTGCTGATGGAGAGGAGACCGAGAATGTTGTGCCACGGGTAGAAACAGCTGAAATAATTCAGAAGGGTATTATCTTTCAGGATATGGAGTCAATGAAGATGTGGTTGAATGAGTACTCCGTGTTGCACTGCCGTCCTCATAGTGTGAAGCATTCTCACAAGCAGCGACGGTTCATTGTTGTGTGCAAGCGTGGCTGCCCTTGGACAGTACGCGCTCGGAAGACTCGTCATGCGAAGTGGAAGATTACAAGTGTGGTGCAGCCTCATACATATGATCCACCTATTCCACAGTTTCCTCTAGAGTCGAAAGATGATTTTGACTATGTTACCAATCCAATTAGACGGTACGACAACAGAAAGTTTAAATGGCCAAAATGCGGTCATGGCCTGGATTGCGTCGTCCAAATGTTCGACGGCCAATGCGATGGAGGTCGGCGCTTCTTCAGATGCCCAAATGGACAAGTGAGTTTTAATTCTTACTTGTTTCTCATTCGCCTTTGAGTATCATCTTTAAGCCTCCTCATCTTTATTCAACATTTGCACACCTTTTTTTTACAGAATAACGAGGACCCAGACAATTGTGGCTTCACGCGGTGGGTGGATCCTAAGCCTATCAGCACAACCGTTGAATACATTAGCTACCTGCAAAACCGCATCTTCGACCTACAGCAAGAACTTGAGACGGCAACTCCACGTCGAAGCCAAGAGCTCGTGATTGGCATTGCTGGCCCCGACACCTATTGTCTTGATCCGTACTGCCCATGTCCGCACCACAAGTCAGGCCCAACCAACCCACCACCACAAGGTCCACCAGCACCACCACCACCTTACTACGGTGGTGGTGGGTACAATGACTATGGCTACTCTCAGTCTGGCGGACAGTCAAACTACAGTCCATGGGACTAGATTTCCTACCAAAACCTGGCTAAATGTTACATTCTCGTCATTCAAGTGTTGCATTTTTCAATTCCCTAAAGGCATGTCAGGATTAGTACGGTGCACATATAGGTTAGTCATCATGTGTACCGAACATGCCATTGCAATTTATGTACGTATGTAATTCTATTTCACTGCAATTAAGCCAATGAAGCCGGGTTCTACATCTTTACCATTGCAATATAGCTAGCAAAGTACTACAATTACACAAATACTTAGTTCAAACCAACGGTTCCACATCATAGTCCACAACATACAACAAGGCCTTTTCTTGCGACTGGTGACGAGTGAGGAAATGAGAGGAAGAGGAGAAAGAAATAGAGGACCTTTGTGTGCCCGGGGGTGAGCGCCAAATGGTGCGGCGCTCATATGCTGGGCGCCATATATTCCGGCGCTCACCCCCTGCCAGGTCAACAGAACGGGCGCGTGCCCTCCAGCTGACGTGGCAGGGGTGGGCGCCAATTGTTGCGGCGCCCAGGTGTTCAACCTGAGCGCCAAATAATACGGCGCTCATAAAAGGGTCCATTTCTGCACATATTTTTCCCAAAGGTCCATTTGTAAAAAACTTTTTCAAAAAAGACCAAAATATAAAAATTACACCGTCGTCTTCGTCCGCGCATTCGCTTCCCCTCCGAGCAGCTCAAAGCAAGAAAAAGTTCACGTTCACGGGCTCCGTCTCGGGGTAGCCGAGGTTCCAGACCGTGCACGCGTTGGGGAAGGTCTGGAGGTGAAATTTTTACGTTTGTGTAATTTTGTTAGAATCTTGGGGGTGGACAATGACAACTGACAACAAGAATGAACTGTAGCATTTGCCTCGCCAAAAAAAAGAACTGTAGCATTTGGTACAACGATGAGGTCGAAACCATACGTTGCTAAAAGGTATCTTGCCATTCGATTATTCGAATGTTCAGGTTCAGAAACTCGTAGTAACAAAACAATGTCAGGTTCAGAACTGATCAAATGCTCTTCGTTGCGGTGCGGTCTGTTCAAATGCTCTTTGTTCGTCAAGAACTCTACTCCATGTCGTTCTTTTTCCGACTTGGCACCTGGCAGCAAGGTCATGGAGATGCACACGAGCGGTGGGACACCAATGATATGTACAGGCGTGGGGCTTATCATGGCCCGGTGGATGGAGCCATGTGAGCAACCCATGTGAGGCTGGACACGACACGAGGGCCGGGATTTTGGAATCTACTAACATGCACGGGCGCCCTCTTTACCAGTTAAACACTGCCCTTTTCATTTCTTTTCATTTCATTTATGGCCGCATGAGCACCCAGCTTGATCAGGCTGTAGCGCCTACAAAACAATGCGAAAAAGATTCCATTGCGATAGAGATGAATACGGGGCGCAAATCCGGAAAATGTATTTTTGGATTGTGTACATATTGAATCAAATAATTGCTGATTTGCTGGTACTGAAAGTCTGAAAACAAACGATATATCAAGCATAAAACCGTTAGCGAGGAGCTCGATCCATCCGTACTCTCACATTTCTAAATCGGTGATTGCTCCTTTATGATTGATCTCGTTAGTGGATTCCTTCATAAGTTTGCACGTGGAGTCTCATTTAACAACGCCATAATGGTTCGTGAGTGAGGCAGCAACCCAATAAACTTGGCGAGCTCGGTCCTAAGATTCCCGTACATACGATTCACGAAAATTACTTGTTTAGCTTGAAGGAAGCTTCCTGGAGACATCGTAAGCTCACAGAAAATGAGCAAGAATTCATAAGCATCGCAACCGCCAGGCAGGTCAACAGACAACTCGTGCCAAGTTGATCCTGAGTTGCAAGGCCAAGTTGATCTGATTTGGCAGGAATGCAGAGATGGCACGCCTAGGTAGATCGTGATGAGGCGCCAGACGAGCGCCAATTCAGCACGATCGCCATTTTATCGGGCGATCCAAGAGGACGTCGAGTATAGTTTTTTACGACAGATCGCCGCACTGACGAAATGCAGCGGAGCCATGCAGACGCACGTCTGCACATGGCGCGTTCACAAGTCAGCGCCCTTGGGAAGCAGAAACTGTCAGCATGTCAGAACTGTGTGAACGTACAAGTTTTTGTACAATTTTGTACTGGTAATAGTGGCGTTGAGCTGATCCTGGAAAAAAAAAACTGTTATTTTTCAGTACAATGGCGTCCCCGAGCATGCGTTGGGCAGGCTATATATACCGGCGTCTTCTTCCTTTGTTCAGTTCATAAGTTAGCTCAAGCAATCCTCCCTCTGCCTATAGTGAAAACAGCTGCGCGGGGCGAAGCCTTGTATAGCAAATCTTGAAGATGTCGCAGAGGCAGGGCAGGCACCAGCGGAGGGCCTCGCAGAGCGTGTTCGTTCTGCCGGAGAACTTCGCCCTGGAGGACGTTCCGGCGGCCGTGGCCGAGGGCGGCGCGGAGCAGCGGAAGCCCGCGGACGCCTCCGAGCAGGCGGCGAGGCAGGCGGGGCGCCACCGGCGGGCCATGTCCATGGCCGTGGCGTCCCGGGACCTGGAGATGATCTCCGAGGACATCGGAAGCTACAAGTACGGTGCGTAGATCGCGGTGCGCATGCAGCGCCATTGCGTTGGCGAATGCTTAATTAGCAGCTGGTACGTGTGTTCCTCCGGTGGCCGTTAGGTGCAGAAGCGGTGGTGTTCTCGATCCTGCTGTCTGGTGTCATGTCCTGTACTCCTGTCTCTGTTTTCGTTCTGTATCGATGCTTCTTCTTCCTCTATAATTTTGTTGTACTCGCCTTCTTGATAATCAACTAGAAGTAAATAAAAAAAAAATTCAGCTTCAGCTTCAGAGTTGCGAAAGCACAACGAGCACACACAACATGTCGACCCAGCCTGCGAGCAGCCGCTTGAAAAGCGTGCTCTGGTGACGCTCTCTGTAGACATGGCGTCTGCCAGGGACGGTCTCTCTCGAGGCGCTCGAAGTCTCCGAGAACTCGTGCCGGCCTGGCATGGGCACTTTGGCAGTGTGCGGGCGTAACCGTAGGCCGTAGCGTACGCATCCACGTATCGCGCGTCCACCACGGCGTGCGCCGGGACAGGGGCAGTCCGCGGCTGCGCGCAGGCGCCGGCAACGAAGGACGAGGTCCAGTTGCGCATTCCGCACGCAGACGCGGCGCGACCTCCCGCGTCCGCGCGCTACGGGCTCGGGGCGTTCGGCTTCGAATCCGCGGAAGTTCGGTTCGCCCACGTCCCGGCGCGCCTCCGCATCTCGGCTCCGATTCGCAGGCGCACGTTCGAGTCTGTCAACTTCAGAGAGACAGGAGAACGTTTCACGCGGGCTGGACGAACCAGAAGCAGCAGAACCGGTGGTCGCAGTATCGAGCAGGCGCCCGCGCCCGTGCCGTGTGTTGCTATCCCCCACCACGCGCCGGTGGCACAAATTCCCTTGTCGACGCGCAAGGCGGCGGCAACGAGGCTGCCCGGCTCAGCTCAGCACGCGCCTCGCGTTCTGACCGTTTTGAACCGTCGCGGCCAAACGCGCGGGAGTCGTAGGAAGAAACGCGCCGGCTGGAAGTCGTAGGAAGAAATGCGCGTTTCCGTTCGTCCTCGTCCGCCGTAAACCGGTGTACGGCGGCACAGCCGTACGTGCACATGGCACGATCGGTACGTACAGTCTTGGCACGTACTCATGAACATGGCTTGTCTTTCGCAAACGGGCGAACCAGCTGGTGCTCCTGGACGACAGCAACTTTACGGATACGGCTGTGATCCATCATTCCATCTTTGCTTAAGCCACTGCGGCTCTTCACTTCTCGGCCTCTCCGGTGAATCACCGTCGCGTTTTGCAGATCCGTGTGCGATGGAGCATGATAGTGTAATAATCTCGTTGCCACTGGATGCGGCGTCGCAGGCACGAGGCATCACTGTCGATTCGCGCTGGTGGTGAAGTTCGGTTCGCGCCTTTTTAGCTTCTGCCTTCTACTAGCAGCATAATAAACAGCTCCGATTCCGTCTCAAAAAAAAACAAAAAAAAACAGCTCCGATTCTGGCCGGCCTAATTCGGCGTCCTTTCGGGAAAGGAGAGAACGCTGGTTCCGCGACGCATTGATGCGCGGCACCGTGTATCAGGCAAGTTTCGACGTCGTCAGATGCCAACCGCATCATGTTGCTGCCTGCCCGTCTCGTGCTGCGTTTGGTTTCGACGACGTGCTCTCTACCGGCATGAGAATTTGGCAGCTTTGCTCTCTCCGTGCCAAACTTCGCACACATGCAGCAATTTTTTCTTGTTGCTTAGCGCTATCTGCACGTAACATGATTTACAGGGCGGGGGCGGTCGGCACAGTTTGTCTCCGCCACCAAAACGGAACAGTCAAACTGTTTTCGAGTGGGAATGATCGATTCTTCATTTGGGAGCAGGGAAGTAGGTGAATATCATGTCTTACTGTTTCTCAACGACCAGAAGTAGCCACTCACCAACCAATTAGCCTGAATTCTACTCCTACTACTCCGTCCCCAACATCGTAAAATACAGACACATAAACACACCGCAAAATACAACGAGTTTCCAAGGAGAGACAAACCCACATTTGCTTCAATGAAGGCATTGCTTTTTTGCTTAAAATATCAAGTGACCCATGAGAGCATCTATTGATATGTGCGAGCTATCCAGCGCATGACCCGACGACATCTATCTGTGAGGAATGCGGAACCGGAAGAAGATGATGAATATAGAAGCGGCAAATTGGAAACATGCCCAACGAAGCAGGTGCAGAGGTACGGCTGGACGTTCAAAACCGTTTCCCACCAACTGCGGAGGACAGGTCGCGCGTGAATTTTGACCGGAATTCGAAAGATACCTTTTGCAAAAACGTCCAAAAGTATGGCTCTCAATTTACACATTCTCAGTGAGAACGCGGTTACAGATAATAACCGAGCGAATACCGGGTAAGGTGAGGGGTGGATACGTAAGAGCTCTAACCAGAGTTAGTATTATCGCCTCTCCCGCGGCGCCCAGACCGAACCAGGGTTCCTCGGACGGAACGCGAAGGCGCAACCGGACCACCACCACCACCTCCTCGAGCTTCCCCTTCCCTTCTTCCTCCCTCTCCTGCTACAACGGCCGCTTCGTTGCCTCCTCCAGTTCTCCCCAAATTGAGCTCCGATTCTGCGGTTCCTCCCGAATCGCGCATCAATTCCGCCTCCAAATTGCCCCGCGGAACTGGCACCGCCGATGGCGTAACCAGTTAGGGTTCCGGAGCCGGCAATGGAGGCGCAGTGGCTCGCCGAGTACCCGCACCAGGGCGCGGACAAGCGGCCGCGCAAGCGGGCCCGGCTCGCATGGGATGTCGCGCCGACGCTCTTCCAGCCTCCCAAGGTATCGTGCTCCTGCTGTCTGCCGTTTCGATCCGCTCCGGAGCTTGGGTTCGGTGATATTTTTGGCTAGATCTAGTCGCGTTGTCGATAGATTTAGAGCCGATGGTTTTGATCAGGCCTAGAGCTCGGGAATTTGGGGATCCCTGATGCGGTTGTAGCCGATCATGGGGGCGATTTGGCGAACTAGGGTGATACTGCGATAACGGCTCGGTGGTGATAAGAGCCCAATTTGTGCTCGATGACCTGTCCGTGCCTTTGTGGCGCCCAATTTGTTGAACCTGGTAACACAATTTGTAGTTTAGTGGATGATGATCATTTTGGCGGGAATATGTAAGCCTGGTAACACACTTTGTAATGATTTGGCTATTGCAGAAATGGATATCAAATTTGGAGAAATTAATTATTTAATATTCCATCAACTGTTAACCTTGGCAGGAATTATTTATTATTCCATCAACTGTTAACCTTAGCAGGAATATTTATGCATGACTTTGTATGCATGCTTCCGATTTTCTTTGTTCATGGTCAATAAGAATTTTCTCATAGCTTTGTATTTTTTTGTAGGCTATTCCGATGCTATATTGTGGGCAGGAGCTAATTAATGGTAATTTTGCGCCTGCGTTTCTGCCGCCGCCACCAATTTTTTACTCTGGACCTCCGCGGAACCTTTCGCCTCCCTGGAGACCAGATGACAAGGATGGGCACTATGTATTCGCAGTTGGAGAGAACCTTACACCCAGATGTATGCTTCTGCAGCTCGATCATATTTTGTTACTTCTCTGACTCTCATGTGGCTTCTTTAGGTGATTCTTTGTTGAACAAGAGTTGCAATGTTGGTCGCTGGGTTTTCATCTGTTACTCTGGATTTTTATAAATGGTTTTGTGCTTCGACTTTTTGGTGTATTCTTGGCTCCAAACAAAATTGATAATGTTTATGTGCCATGCCCTCCTGATGTCTGTTGATTGTGCTGTTGCCTTTATTTCACATGTCTCCTGGCCAGCTTTATATTTTTGGTCTGTTGGCTATGCTTATTGTATTTGTTCCATCCTTTGTCAGCATGTCTTTTGATACACAATTTTTTGTGCTAACTTTGTTTCCCTCCTATGGTCTTGCAGATAGGATACTCAGCAAGATGGGTGAAGGTTAGTGTGCTTCATCTGATCTATTATAATCTTTCTGTTCTGTAGTGATCTTGTTTGTAGTAAGCGTTTGATTTTCATTTGAATCGTCCAGGATGAGGATGCATGATCTTGTATGCTCTCAGTCACTGTGCTTTTGATGTGTACTGTATTTATCTTTTCAATTGGTGTTGTTAGGGACATTCGGACAAGTTTTGGAATGCTGGGACTTGGAAAACCAAGAAACCGTGGCTATCAAGATTGTCCGCTCCCTCCAAAAATACCGAGAGGCTGCTATGATAGAAATTGACGTGCTTCAGAGACTTGGGAAGCATGATTTTACTGGCAGCCGGTAAGAAATCTACATCCCTTGTTTTGCTTCTTGACCCTGTTTGTGAGTTGATGGATTTGCATCAATGGTTCTATGGCTGCAGTTGTGTGCAAATCCGGAATTGGTTTGACTATCGTAATCATATATGTATAGTAAGTACATATGCGTCAAGAAAGCTATATTTCAACTGCTTCTGATGTTTAGAGTGTGATATTGGATTGATGACCTTTTCAGGTATTTGAAAGGCTTGGACCAAGCTTGTACGATTTTCTGCGGAAGAATAGCTACCGTTCGTTTCCTATTGACCTTGTTCGGGAATTTGCCAGACAAATATTAGAGTCTGTTGCATGTGAGTACTCAATGTTGCATGTGATAATTTCTTTGATTTCCCCTTAGTTAATTACTAAGGTGACTAAATTAAATTGTTTGCATGGTGTTATCATGTTAATGTGCATATGCTAGTTCCAATGTAGTTAGCCATTGAAAGTTAATCCGATGTGCTTACCACTGCAGTTATGCATGACTTGAGACTTATTCACACGGACCTGAAGCCTGAGAACATTCTCCTTGTTTCGTCGGAGTCTATCAGGGTGCCTGATTACAAGGTATTACTGAACTCTTAAACTGTTTCCCTGCTTTTATATGAGATCATCCAAGCAAGGCTTTTGTATATGCTATGGTTATTATGTGGAGGGGACTCTTGATTACTTGCTATTTGTATTCATGTCAATATATTTTTTGGTCTAAAGTTTCCATTTTGATTGGCAATGAAGGTTTCTGTACGGCCACCCAAGGATGGTTCATTCTTCAAGAACCTTCCAAAATCTAGTGCTATCAAGCTGATTGATTTTGGAAGCACGACATTTGAGCATCAAGACCACAATTACGTGGTGTCGACAAGACATTACCGCGCCCCGGAAGTTATCCTTGGTATAAGCGGCACTTTTTACTATTATCTCTCTCTGACAATATATTTATTCACTTCATTTTACTTTATGGCACCAGTACTTTGTTAAGTGTTTTGATCATTGCTATTTTCCTTCTTTAGGTCTCGGGTGGAACTATCCATGTGATCTGTGGAGTGTAGGTTGCATTTTAGTTGAGCTCTGTTCGGTTAGTTTACTGTATCCACCTCTTTGTATTGGAGAACTTTGATTGATTTTGTCCATAGCCAGTGCTGCAGTCGAAACTTTTTGTTCCTCGTCTTGATTATGTTACTTTTGGTTCTCAGGGGGAAGCTCTCTTTCAAACACATGAAAATTTGGAGCATTTGGCTATGATGGAGAGGGTCCTAGGGCCACTTCCAAAGCATATGATTGTCAGAGCTGAGTACGTGTCGTTTGTTATTCTGCACATCCTGGATGAGCCAGTTGATGAGTTTCCTCTGAACTTCTATTCAGATCAACTGATTACTGACATGCATTGATTAATGCTGTTTCACAGTCGACGAGCTGAAAAGTACTTCAAGCGGGGATTAAGGTTGGACTGGCCAGAGGGGGCGGCCTCACGAGAAAGTATGAAGGCAGTCTGGAAACTGCCTCGCCTGCAGGTAATTTTCCCTCTGAGTTAGTATGTTATTCATAGGATCATGGCTTAGTTTCCTTTTTCTAACTGACATTGTATAAATGGATCTCTCTTGAAAAATTCTAATCATGAAACTTATGCAGAATCTTGTGATGCAACATGTTGATCATTCTGCTGGAGATCTTATAGATCTTCTTCAAGGGCTTCTTCGATATGATCCTAATGAGCGCCTTAAAGCTCGTGAAGCTCTTCGACACCCTTTCTTTACCAGATGCATCAGAAGATGTGGTTTCTGAGATTATAGTGAGATTGCAATGCTCAATGCTGTATTTCTTCGTTTTATGTGTAAGAATTACAAAAGAAAAAAAGTGAAGATGTTCTACGAAAAGTGAAATGTGGTAACTCACATTGTGTTCGATGATGTGAAAGGTAATTGTTGTATATATGCAGAGTTCCCCGACAGTTAATTCATTTTTACTGGGAGCTATCTTCAGTTGCTACAAATTTGTTTCTTTTGATTAGCACTAATTTTGCGAGACTCCTCAGTACTATCAGGTAGCTTGCAGAAAACTCAGTGGCTTGCTTGGAAGACTGGTAGTACACAGCCGGTGATGAATGGTGAGGATTCTTGTCAACAGGTAAATCAATTTGCTTACATTTCAACTCAAAAAAAAAAAATTGCTTACCATTTAGGAGTGATCTCCCCCCCCCCCTGCGCGCCCCTTCTCCCTCTATTTCTCACTGCAAGCTGGTATGATTTGTTCACCATGGCTCTGTAGCTGTTCTTTTTCCCATGTTGAAATGTGTGACTTGGTCCAGAAACAAATTCAAAGAACGCAACTTATTTTGCCTTGGCGCTTGATATTGACCTCCTATTTTGAAACGAGTCTGTATTTAGCTTTTGGTCTATTTTGAACTGTGCTTGTAGTCTGACAGTGTTCATGGAGATTTTTTTCGTAAACTATCAACATAAGGTTCTATCTCAAGATGCGCAACTCGAATAACTTCTTTCTGTAGCCAGATTAAAAATATTTGTTACCAGCTGATATTTCCACTTTTTCCCATAATGGAACAGAAAGAATTTCTCTTATGCTGTTTTGTTCTGATAGAGCTGTTACTGAAAAATAGTCTGCTTAAAGCCTGTGGCCATGTACCACAAGGGCTTTCTAACAGCTTGATTCTGAAATTAGACTGCATACAAATATTGCATCCGGCGTTTTGCCTGTTTCTATAGTGTGTAATGAAAGGGACTCATAGCTTTAAATCCTTTTCTTTTGGAAGACATTAGGCTATGATGTATAATCCTGTCTATTTTGTTCAAACGCTCACTTAAGGCTATTTGTTTGACGTCTCCCAACTATTGTGCCGTTGTTTTGTAGATAGTGTCATTCTATTTTAAAAATTTGTACTGGAGCAATAACAGGTATGGTATGGACAATTCGCTATGTTGATGAGAAGAAATGCACCCGTCACATGGAACATCCAAGCCACGATTTCTACCTTCCTCCATTTTTTTTTGCCACCTATGTGTGACTTGATAGTGACGTCACTGTTTACCTGCATGAGGTACCTCTCGCTTTCCTGACTCGACTTGTTAGACCCAAGGCAGCTAGGACCAAAACCGTTAGACCACGTGATTCACGAATCTTTTGTTTGTATTTCTGCCCCTAGCTTGGCTTATAGAAAGGAAATCACAAAATTCGTCATACCATAAGGTCAGTTGCTGCGTCGCAGATAATTTGACTTGAAGCTCCTGATGAGCTATGTATATTCTCCAGGCATGACGTGTGGTTGACTGAGCTGCGTGTGATTCCGCGTTATGATAACATACAATTGCTTGTGCAATTCGTTTGAAATCGTATGTGTCTTAGTGACAAATAAACAGTGGGAGGTGGGAAGGCGGGGTCTGGGTGGATTTGTGTTGCAGTCATAGACTTCTCTTAGTTCCATTGACGAAAGCGTCCATCACCATCACCCTCCCTTGACCGCCACCAAACGGCCATACTACCAATACTCCTTCGTCCTTGAGCAGTTTTACGGTCCAAAATAATGGCCATTAGTTTCTCAAAACTAATGGTCATTAGTTTGATCCGACGGTCTAGATTTAATATCAAAAATCTACTATTAATAGCCATTAGTAAGGGTAATATTGGAAAAACAAAGTCTGATAGACTTGTAATAATAATTTTGTTTTATAAAAAAATCTAATTTGATCAATTCATGTTGTCCATCAATCTAGTTCATTATTATAGTTCCTAGGACTAGCCGGTTAGGGTTGAATTATTTAGTTTATTATTATTAAACAAAAAATTAGTTATTTAGTTAATAGTAAAATTACTAATGTGCCCTCAAACTAATGGCCATTAGTTTTGAAAAACTAATGGCCATTATTTTGGACTGTAAAACTCCTCTCGTCCTTTCCCTCTTTTTCCATGATTTTTTTTCCTGGTTCGCAGGGATTTTGTTTCAAGAATCTTCCTTTCCCATCGTCGTGGGGGATATCCTCTCAGTCTATGATATTCGCATCACCATGTCGTCCAGCACTCAGCTCCTTATGATCCTTCCGAAATCAAATCACCGTCGCTGTATCTGTCCACCACCTGCCGACTAGCGGACACCGGGCAGGAAAGCATGGCAGGATCATTCCGCTAGCCATTCCACAGAGCAGCCATCTTATCCGTGCCCGACGGCTGCTGCTTGGCCGGCAACAAGGACAGACATCCACTTGGTCGAACGCGGACGGCGCACGGCGATGGGAGCGTCGCGCTCCGCACCCGTGGTCCTCGCGCCGCGCCGAGAAACCTCGTCGGCTCGACCGGGATTCCTCGCAGCGGCCCGGACGGCCTGACCCCGCTTGTTCCTGCGGCGTCGACGTTTTCGACAGCGAGCGCCACACGGCCCCATCCATGGCCAACGTGTGGAGACACGAGACGGCGCTCAGGGAGGATGAGCACGGGGGCAGCTCGTCTTGGCAGTTTGGCACGTGAAAGCTACGGCGATCTAGACGCAGCGGGTCATTGTGGCCACGCGGTACGTCTTCCGTCAGGAAGTTGGCACGACCGGAACCTGATGCGAAGATACAATCACGGACCTTCCTGATTTTTTTATCAGGACTAACGAAGACTTATTTTCTCTTGAACAGGTAGTTCAGCCGAAACAAACCACTAGTTTACGGTCAGTGGCTGTTTGGTTTGAAGTGAATCACATAGAACACATAGTTTTTCAGAATTTGGTATTCACTGATTACGAATTTGTTGACGAAAGTCGTTATTGATTATGAATTCGTCGGCGAAAGTTGTTGATCGGTAGCATCATTTGCATCCATCCAGCAGATACGCTTTCAAAGGAATTTTCTAATGACGAAGCATGCCTTTTAAACAAGGGTGTCTTTCCTAATTCAAGTTTCGTGTCTGCTTGCGGGCACGCGCAACCGCGAGATCCGAGTCCTTCAAATCATGCCCCTCCACCTGTGGACCACAGCTTGCAGCTCCCTACACCAAGTACACTAGATAGACGCAGTTCCTGACCCGAGGAAAACGGCGATCGCTTCTCCCGGTCTATGGGCTCGGCGTACTGAGCTCGACGGGAGTAGACCCCCACTTCGCCCGCCTCGCCTCCTTCCCTCTCTTTAATCACAAGACGGCGCACGCGGGGCTAATCAGCGCCCGGTGCTTTGCTTCGCCGCCGTCTTTGCCAACTACCATTCCCCGGTCTCCCGCTGCGCTTGACGGTTGGAAGCAAGCGGCGGCGAGGCGCCGTTCTCTGCTTGTCCCTGGGGAATGGCCGCGGCGGCGACGGCAGCAGCCAGCGGCGGGGGAGAGGGGGAGGAGCTCCTCCTGCTCTCCGCCATGGAGTCCGGCAACGGCGCCGCGCCCGCCGCTGCGGACGAGTCTTGGCGGCTCAACTTCGACGGCTTCCGCCCGCCGGAGGAGCACCAGGAGAGGCCGCAGCCCCACGCGCTCCACCACTGCCTCGGCGTCCTAGGTCCCTCTCTGTCCCTCTTCCCTCTCTGTCGATTGTATTGCTCATTTCCCGGGAGCTTGTGTGTGTTTGACGGTAAATTTTGTGTGCTCGTTTATGTTCCATCGATCTGGGTTCACGTGTTGATTCGTTCCATTTGATGTAGCAATTGCTTTATTTCACTTGTGATTGGCAAAGTTGCCGTTTGTTTCTTCTTTAGTGTAAGAGCTAAACACATATTGGTGCGGACTGCTTAGCTAGTAGTATTGCTTACTTTCCACTCCAGTGATGGGGACTGCACTAGGATATCGAGGATAGTGTTGGGCTAGATGCGGCCTATCTCTTGCTCATTTGCTATTTCGCCACTTCGGGAACTGAACACTAATGTGTCCGTTTCCGTTATTTTTTTTTCTTTTTAGCTTTTCTACAGGGCTTATATGGGGAAGGGCTGTCTGCAGTGCACGTGACCTGCTCATTTCTTGGACTGCAGATGCCAGCTCCTGGAAAGAAAAATGGACTTTTTGTGTGCCTGTGGTTAGCAAGGTTAACTTAGTGACAACCGACTATCTCTATTACATGAGTAAAAGGACATTCGAGTGGCATGTGATATGCCGGGCTGTAGCGTGATTTCCTTATGTCTATGTTCCCCAGATAATGTCTTCTTTTCTGTTTTTTTCATGTAGTGGGTTGGATGAAAAGTTGTATTCCAAACTCATTCAACTTATTTACCTTTTTTTTTTTTTTTTTGGGGGGTGGGGGTGGGGGGGGGGGGGGGGGGGGTGCATAGCTATCTACCGTCGTACCTTTACTCCTGATAAGGGGGCTATAATAGCCATGTATCAGTAAAACAAAATCCGGATAAGGCGATTAGGAATGGATTATGATGTGTTAGTAAAACAACGAAACCATGTTCCAACAAAATCTCAGCTTTGCTAGCGAAGTGAAATAGACCTCCCTTAATATGAAGCCATCTGAGAATCTTGTTTTTTTAACAAGTTTTTGATACAACGCTTATGACTCTTTCTATAGGCCACGGCCCCGAGGATGTTGTTGCTGAGTACTACCAACAACAAGTGGAGATGCTAGATGGGTTTAATGAGATGGATACACTTACAGATCGCGGCTTCCTTCCTGGAATGTCCAAGGTCTGTTCTGTAAACCTAGTGCTGTAACATTAAGAAAGACAGCAAACCTGAGATACCAAACAGACAATTCATTTGACTTCATTTCTGGCTAACCACTGATTTATTTATGTGCAGGAAGAACGCGATAAAGTTGCTAGGAGTGAGACATTAGCCATCCGGCTGTCTAACATTGCAAACATGGTTCTTTTCGCGGCAAAAGTATACGCTTCAGTAAGGAGTGGCTCGCTTGCTATTATAGCTTCGACTTTGGATTCTCTTCTTGACTTATTATCTGGGTTTATATTGTGGTTCACTGCCTTTTCCATGCAAACACCAAACCCCTACAGATATCCAATTGGTAAAAAGCGTATGCAGCCGCTGGTGAGTTTTGATTCAAATTGACTATCACAATTTTTTTTTTGAGTAATTTGTTCTTTACTTTAGTTCATGCAATTGGTTCCCTTGAACTGTTGGCAATTCCATCAAAATGTCTTATTTATCGTCTTACATGCGCAAATTTCAATTACTAAACAACTTAAATAGAGAACAAAACTGCCTCCTCATTATGTTCCTGGTATGGCAGTATAGGGCAGGTGCAAATGAGTTCAGGAAAAAAACTAAATTAATGCTAAAAATCTTGAATAAAAAGAATAAAAAAAATATGATAGTTTTTTTTTTCTGTATGCAGTAGAATACTCAAAAATATGTTTGCAACTTCTAATACATCTACTGGTGTTTGTCCAATCAATAAACTAATAATTCTGGAGCCCTCCAGTTTATAATTCAAAAAGTATCTAAGCATCTGTGGCGTTTCTTTATATAAGCAATGGTGTACCCTTTCAGTTTCGTTTCATGATGTTAAATGTATGCAATGGTGCAACTTTTCAGTTCCTTTTTACCGTGTTAATTGCTTTCTTATGAAATTTCTTCAGGGAATTCTCGTTTTTGCTTCTGTTATGGCAACCCTTGGCCTTCAGATCATCCTAGAATCTGTGCGCTCTTTGGTATATGAAGTAAGTCTCTGTCGCTCTCTCTAGTGCACGCTTAACTTTTGTTGCTTTTAACTGTATTTGAACATGTATTTTCAGTTTCCTTTGGACCCTGAATTTTTCCCTTTTGCGGATCGCAAGCTGTAACTCTCTTCTTTTGATCTTCCACTGAACAGAGAAATCACTTACATCTAGTTAATAATCTGTGCCTTTTGGCGGTGGAGTGATCGAGCTGTAATTTTTTTTTTTGGACTATTTTCTCACCCTTATAGCCATGACTCGTTCAAAAGCATGTCTTACTGCTATGGATGATTTTTTTTTTTTGGGTACTACATATTCACCACGTGGAGTACCTCCTCTAGCATTTGATCTCTTAATTGTTTTGGTACAGATGTTGCTAATTTGGGAAGCTATGTCAGTCTAAGCACCCTGGCAGTCCCTCTTTTTTTTTTAACGATGTATTGCTAACTTTGAGTCTTTCTCACGGGCAACCAGAAAATCTGTAATCATCATGCAAACCGGTGATTTTGCAACTGGAATCAACCTTTCACACGAATAATTTTACCCTTGCAACACGTTTGGACTTTTCGTAGTTCACTACTATTTGAAAATAACTAGCTACAGGCCATGGCTCTTGTATCTTCCTGATATATCTCATCTCGTACATATTTGGCAACCTATGCCACCTTGGTACTACATGCTACACTTTAGAGAAGCGCATAGCCACAAAGCATATCCACCAGCAGTTACTCTCACTCTTGGTCTACGAGTTTCATGTTGTTGTTTTTCTTGAATTGTTCATATTATTATTTTTCCTTGCTGATTACCTTTGCATTTTATTATCCAGGGAGATGAATTCAGCTTAACAAACGCACAGGAAAAGTGGGTTGTGGACATCATGCTCTCGGTGACATTGGTGAAACTTGCCCTGGTCATATATTGCCGTTCATTCACCAACGAAATTGTCAAGGCCTATGCACAGGATCACTTTTTTGATGTCATCACTAATATGATTGGCCTGGTTGCTGCACTACTTGCCAAATATATTGAAGGCTGGATCGATCCAGTTGGTGCAATTATTGTAAGTACAAGCGAAGATCCCTACCACATTCTCACTTATTCCATATGTGATATAAGTAGCATCTGACTATGTCCCTATCACATTCTCACTTATTGGTGATCATCTTAAAAGAAAACGCTGAGAACTACGTCTGGGTGACACCGGCGCTTGCATTGACCTTCTGGTTTTAGTTCTCGACTGATAGGTTTCGGTTTCTATAAAGTCTTGAAAGAAAGAAAGAACAGTTACCTCTGAATGAAAATTATCAGATAGAAAACTAACTCGTGACCAATTTCAGTTCAAAACAAACTCGGGACCTATAACATGATATGGAAGGATTAGCCATGTCTCACTGTCACTCCATTGGAATACTGGATAGGCAGCAGTTGCACTTAACTTGCAAGCTTTCCGCATACATGAGCATTACTCAATCGCTATTTCACCATGTTTTATGTATTTTCAGAAACTGACAGTATATCTCTATTCTGCAGCTGGCGATCTACACTATCAGAACATGGTCGATGACGGTGCTGGAGAACGTCCACTCCCTGGTCGGTCAGTCGGCCTCGCCGGAGTACCTCCAGAAGCTGACCTACCTGTGCTGGAACCACCACAAGGCCGTCCGGCACATCGACACGGTGCGGGCCTACACGTTCGGCTCCCACTACTTCGTGGAGGTGGACATCGTGCTGCCGTCGGACATGCCGCTGCAGGAGGCGCACGACATCGGTGAGGCCCTGCAGGAGAAGCTGGAGCGCTTGCCCGAGATTGAGCGCGCGTTCGTCCACCTCGACTACGAGTTCACCCACCGGCCGGAGCACGCCCTTTCCCACGAGAAATAATCTTGGAAGTGTCCGGCAGGTGCTGCCGTGCAACGACACGGTTCGCAGCTGGAACTATTTATGTGTAGCCGCAAATAGGAATTCAGAAATTCGGTACTCGTCAGGTCAGCCGTCGCAGGAAACCATTGGGGGTACATGCGATTGAGTTGTGCGTGCTGGAGGTATGCCCTGCTAGATTACAGTCTTGTAGTAGCATGTACTGAAGAATGCTCCAGTGATGAGGACCTCTTTTATACTGGTCTTCAGCCCTGCTAGATTACAGTGTGCTATCTATTTGCCTGCAGGCCGATAAGAGCTGCCTATTTTATTTGGAAGATACATGCAGCCTGGACTGGACATGCTTTTGGCCATCGATTTAATGTGCGTATGCAGGATTTCCTTTTTACACGCTTCTCTTGGGCTGCAATGATGATAAGAGTTGTATGTAGATCGATCCCATTGAATCGTGTAAAAAAAGTTTGTTACACTGCCTTTTCCTTTTTACACCCATCCCATTTACACTGCCTTTTCCTTTTTACACTCTTCAGTCCTTTTTACACTGCTTTTTCCTTTTTACACCCATCCCATTGAATCGTGTAAAAAAAGTTTGTTGTCTCTCTTCTTCTTAATGCAATGATGATACGCATCTCTCTTGCTGTGTTCGCATAAAAACATGATCGGCAAAGTCTAGAATGGGACTAGCATTTTATTTTTATTTTTTAAACAGAACCCATCCCATTGAATTGCATAACCTTTTTTTTTTGTTCTTTCTACACGAAGCATAGAAGGCTAAAGAGCCCACCTGAACGGTCGATTTGATCGAACGGAAGGGGTTTGTTTGGATGGGACTACGACTGGCCTAGCCACCTGGCTGTTGATGAAGAACACGGCAATGCAGTTGTCCTGTCCTGTTTCGCAAAGAATCAAATTTCTTTCCTTCTGCTAGATGACGCATAGCACATAGAACTAGCTTGCTGGCTACCAGCCAGAACGAGAAAGAACCCCGTAAGTGCACATTGCAGCACGCGAAGCGTGGCAAAATCGTGTGTGAAGCTACTTGCATTTGCCTTCTAGCGTGAAAGCAGGAAAAGTCGTGGACGGCCTGGCCGGCAGCCGACAACGACGTACGCGTACTACAGTAGTATATACTCCTACTTGGATAGCGGGGCACCAGCTACGTACTAGTACTACGAAGGCAGCGACCACAGCCACAACGCGGCCGGTGGCCAGCAGCAGCCAACGAGCCGAGCACGTTAGCACAAGCTAGCTACCTGCTGGTCTGTGTACGTACGAAAGCTCATCACTTTCACGTGGCCTATATATACGTGTACGCACTCGTAGAGTTCCAACGCACTGTTGCTGTCGCCAACGAGAGATCGATCGATGGAGCCAATGCAAGTGCCCAATTGGGGAAGGCGACCTGGTGGTGGTCGGCCCCAAATGCCAGCCTCAGCTGCGGCTCGCGTGGCGGACGCACCACGCGACCTGCGCATCGCATCTGGCGAGATACCCATGCCCGGAGTGTGTAAAGTGGTGGCAGGTCTCGTGCAGACTCGTGTCCAGAGAGCGAGTCCTCGTGCAAGTTGTGTGTGTACGCTTGTACTCTAGCAGCGGGTGATCGAGCAAGCTACCGACCAAATGAAAGTAAATCAAAACTGGCGTACGTCGCCACGAAGGCGCGCGCGCGCCGTAGACGTCCAACTCGGGCGCGCGCGCGGCTCGCTTTCGCGCCGGTCGCGCCAAAGAGAACGGAGAAATCGCGCGGGCTTTAATTTTGGCCTGGTTTGATCGCCGCTGGGAGTCGACATGACGAGAAAGGAGTTTGAGGACAAACATATCTTTTCTCACGACAGTAACCTACTACTTTCCATAACACTAACGACGGCGCGCACACGGCACAGGCGCCGTCGCTGGATGAATGAATATTCACCCGCCTCGATCGTGTGCTGGCCCCCACAGGCATGCATCACCTAGTAGCTACACAAACGGTGCGCATCAGCTGCAAGACTACATACAGAACGACAATCTCTCGAATTATTCGTGGTCTGAACTTTCCTGCATGCTATTGCTGGGCTGTAATCCACCCAGTGTAAACCATGCGGACTCCTAACTCTAGCTACAAGCTACTACTACATGTAGACAGACTTCATATATGTACATAATCACACTGGTGATGATGACAGTGGTATAGGCATATATACTAGCTATATATACTCCATCACTGCATGCATCGGTAGCCAGCTCTCTCATCGATATATGTACCAGGCCACGCGTCTATCGGTCATAAAAGGATGGAGTCTTCAGTCGTCGTGGTCGCCGTCGTCGTCTGAGCTCTTGGAAATAGTGGGCTCTTGGGATGGATTCTTCTGCGTCGACGACTCCTCTCCTCGATCCTTCTTGTAGGTCTCGAAGAACTCGCGGTTCTCCTTCTCCAGCTCCTTCCACACTGGCAATTAAAAATGTGCACAAGAAATTGAAATAACGGGTCTCTGGTTAATCAGCTAATCCCCGTGAGAAACGAGTACAATGCAAATTACTACTTGCAAACTAATTAAGTAGCTGCAAGGCAAGTAAACAAAACATGAACGTACCTGTGGATGTGATGACGGGCTTGATGTTGGCGTGCTTCTCCAGCGTCTCCATGCACTCCTCCTTGTTCATGTTGTAGCAGATGCACTTCTCGATCAGATGCTGCACCTGCGTCATATATACCCGTACACCGTTATCACACGCCATTGCATCCGAGTACCTTGGTCAGGACATGCAGCTTAATTACCAGTCTGATGTAGGAGGCCGGCGACGAGGAGCCGTCGTCATCCATGGCCGGCGCAGCCGCCCGAGTTGTTGGATCGAAGATAATAGCTAGCTAGCTTCTGAAGAGAAACCGCAGCGCGACGCTTGCAAGCTAGTGAAGTTTCGGCGATCGCGAGGACGGCGATGGTGGAGAGCGCGACGAGTGGCGCCGGCGGGGAGGTAGAAATAGGCGATCGAGGCATGTCAGGGTGTGGGGGCGAGGCGCTCACGTGGGTGCCTCCTCCTCATTCGCCGGGAGGTGATGGCGGGGATTTTGCCTGGCCCACGCCGCCGCGCCTTACCCTTTTCTTGTGTGGTGAAACGCCTCTCCGCCGTTCCTGTCAGGAGATCACGGAAGGCGACCACCTCTGGGCCGTCGGATCAGCTGTAGTTGGTCGCACTAGGGGCCAGGCCATGTCAATTTGGAGCTTCCCTGGTGAAGTTTCTTAGAAGCAAGCAAGGATTTCGCTACGCTTTTTACCGTAAATTAAGCTGTGGTATTACTTTAGACAAATGTTGAAAGAATTTTCAGTCTTTTGCAGATCGTACAACGCAGCTAGTACATGATTTCAATTTGGAAACGCTCCACACACGACCGGGTATAGCTCGCTGAACCGCTGGATCTTGATGGTGTTTTGTGATAATCACTAATCATGGCTGTTGATTGCTGCTGAATGCTGGTCGTACGGCCGGGTCTGACGGCCCGGCCGTACGTATAGCAGCATTGATTTCAATTTATGCATTAATTTGAGTAAAAGGAAATGTATGAGAGATTACATGGAAAATAATTAAACACATAGCCTATTAGAACCACCCATTCTTTAGGAAAAAACAAAATCCAAGCCACCTCATCATTGCTTGGCATGCCATGAATACTCTCTCTCCCATGCTCCTTCTATGAAAATCTCGAACAGTTGCTTATTAGTACTGCAACCTATGTCTTATTTAGATCCAAAAGACTAATTGCTAGTTGACTACTACTTGTTAGTCCATCAAGGGACTAACAGTAATCCTATTAGTTAGTCCAACCCAATTAGTTAGAAACAATTAGACGGCCTATGAAACTACCTACGTGTAGCGTTGTACCTGCCCTAACAGTAATCCTATTAGTTGGGACTAATGATTGCAACAAAATGTGAAAAGACTACACTGCACAGACTAACAATTAGTTAGGGGCATAATAGACATTTTTCTTGTACCTTGGAGTAACAATTAGCCAGCTAATTTTTAGTTAGAAACTAGTTGCTAGTTCATTTGATCCAAACATGGCCTTAAACAATACTATGATGGTAGTTTCAGAAAGGATTTGTTTATCATTTTACAGGACTATTACTACTGATGGTTAGTGGAAGACGTACCGCATGCTGCAAAAGTACTCCATTCTAAGGTTATACTGGTAGTATAAGTGACGAGTTCTTGGAAACGAGGACATTGCATGATGAATATCCACTGCTCACAATTCAAAACAAAAACAAAAATAAAAATCCACTGCTCAGCGCTCACTCGTCTGGTACGCACACTCCGGCAATCCGGGGAGGTGCGGACGTGAAGTTTGGCCGCTCCCGGAATATGGGAACGCGCGGCCGGTTCACGCGGCTTTCGCCATCCTCCTCGCATCGATCATCCCTCTTCCTCAGAGATCGCTTCCCACGTGGCGGCGGCCCATTGGCTAGCCAAATTGCACCCGTACAAATAATTGACCGCGACTCTCATCAGGCACAGTGTACCCGCACTGTACGACCCAGCAGGGCATCCGGCACGTCAGATTCCTTTCACATCACTCCACACCGCTCCAGCAATGCATGCTGCAACACTCCTGCAAATGATGATTTGCGCCGAGGAGGAGAACCAAACAGGACAACGAAGCCCATCCTCTTTCTCACTACTAGGTTCAAGCAATCATACGACTTGCGACACAAAAGCTGCAAATGGCCAAAGCGGCATCCACGAAGCCCACACAAGCCACACAAAAAATGGGAGGGGAAAAAACAGAGGCTAAAGAGCAAAGGGACTTGTCACCTACTGTGAGATATTTCGACCTCCCTATCCACAGCTCATGATCGATCCTTCTGCATCACAAACCACATTCCCATCCCGATCACAAGTTCTCTATCGAATGCTGGAACATCGATCCGATCGAGCGAGACCTGCATGCAAGGTGCATTGCACCTAGCTAGCTGGTACGGTGTTTGAAATTTGGCGCCCGGTTGTCCAACGACCACCTTGACCTACCTGCTGCTGCCGGTGACGCGAGCGATTTGGGCCATGGATTTCATGTCATTTCGGAGCCGGTTATGATTTGCTCGAATTGTGCGTGCGGCTGTGACGCCGATCGATCGGGCTGGGCCCTGTCGTGTTGCAGGCGAATTGGTGTCAGCGCGTGCGTCATTTCCCCGCATCAGTGGCGCCGGCCCTCACGTTGTTGTCGCCGCGATCGATCTGATGGAATGGAAGCGCGAGCTGCACGAAGCGCGGGCGCCTACCTGAGGTGGCCGACGGTGCCGTGCAGCGGCTCGACGGCTGTTTCCGTACAGGTTGGTGGGAAACGTTTTCGGTTTCTTCCCTCGATCGTCGTTCGCTCAAGCTGCTATGCAATGTGCGTGGCATTTCGCCGATTCCTTTTTTTTTTCCTTTTTCAATCTGGAGGGATTTTTTATATATCAACTTTTGGAAAATACGAATCCCTAACATCATCAAAGAAATACAAAGAAATTACACCGTATATACTCATCTTCACCACCATTATTTCTCCTACTGTGTTGATCGTTGATCGAGAATAAGAACCAAATCAGAGCCGAGTCCTTTTCAACCACTGACGAGAGACATCAAACTTTGATAAAGTTGCAAGAACCATGGATGTAGAACTCATTGCCAAGACATGAGGCCTTTTCACGTGGAGTATTCTGAAAAATTCTATGGTTTATCCCTTGCTACTCCCTTCATCCTTTTAAATGATAACGTTAGGACAATTTTTTTTAGTGCAAACTTGAAGTAAAACCTTGTCCTAACGTCATCATATAAAGTTGGTGGAGGGAGTCTCTGATGACAAAGCTTTGCTCTCTTATGGCATTGTTGGACTGTAATGAAGGTGTGAAACGACTGATGCGCTCTTGTCTTCTTCCTTATCCCTCTCCTCTCTTGTTCTGCTCCCGGCGAGCCACTTGAAGACCACGGCCGCAGCTCCGCCTGTGGGAGTTGCACTTAGGGCCTCTTTGCTTGGTGCCCTCTCAGGCAGCTCACCAGCCAGGCAGAGCTGCCTAACAGCTGCTGTCTATATCATTGTACGTGCCCTAATAACATCTGCGTCGGCCATGCTTGCCCGCTTGCTAACTTGCAGCTTGCATGTTCTCCGCCATAATCCACAGGCATCAAAGCCAAGTGTGTTTACTACCCGATGGCACAGAGGGATAAGTAATTTTGTAGCGGAACATTAGGGATTGAAGAAAATTGTAGTGGCAAAGAAGCCCGGGTCTTACGTAGCTTCTGATGAATTGGTATTCCCTCGGATCGAGACCGCATGATACTGTGTCATTACTGAATCTGTAGATGAAAAGTAACAAGGTGCATTTGCCCCATGATCCCATTATTCTGAATTTCAGTCAGCTGTTACACAGCTGCATCCATGCTTCGACGCCCAGTCTCCACAACGACGCTTTGATGCTCATTCTCCCAACAGCATGCAAGGACTGAGCTATGCTCGACTGCCCACTCAGTCACTCCACATTTGTGGATCAGGCTTACAGAATTAATTGGTTATTCCTTCAGGTGCTACAAGACTTGTTCTGTTGTTCAGAATTTACAACATTCAGCATTGCATGCAGTACAGATTTTTCCTAATGTTCTGCTACAAAATGTCCCCATGTGCCCAGACAAAAGTACTGCTCAAATTCTAATTCATATAGAGATAAAGAAACTATGCTCAAAGGAAAGAAAGCTTCACTGATGAGAAAAATAAGTAATATGCATATTCCAGACAGATGTAGTAATAATGAAGCCGACAACGTGCCAATGATAACAAAAAATCGAACACTATTAGACTACCAAACGATCTCCTGTAATGCTAAAAACTGGCTGAAAAAAGCTGAGCAATTGAATGGACAAAATAGACCTTTCATTCCATACAGCTAAAGGGAATTGAACTATTATAATTTAGCCCAATGGGGAAGAGATATAGGCAGAAGGTTTCTTGCTTAAGGAACTAAAGACACAATTTCCATCCTTATATCCTTTTTTTATCTTCTGCAAAACCTTTCCTAACAAAACAATATTTGATCCATCATGAACAAACTTCTAAATCTCAATTCTCCTGATCACCCACCTCCTCTAGTGTGCGGGTTCGCATGGTGGCTATACCACAGATATTGCTGTCCTACAATGGCATCAAAAGCCTCCTACAGTAAGGCTACACCATGGGTGTCCATAATTATAACAACCATGCATCCTAGATAGCCAGATATGTCAAGAAAATAAGAATCACATGGGGGCGTTGTAAGCATTTTTCTATAAAAACTATAACTACAAAGAACTGAACAAGTGCATGTCACCCTTACTATGTTTATGAACATTTGTAATGGAAGGACTAATCTCAACATGACATCAATTACTATACAGCAAAATAATAGGCTTGGAAATCATGCAAAGATACCCGAATGAGTGCCGCTTGTTTTGGAGTTTATTCCCTCATACAGTCATACTTAAGAAGGGCAGATCAAACAGCAACATATGGATATGGAATGCAAATATGCAACCATGCTAGTTGGTAAGCACATGTAACCAAAGGACGCTTTCAAAATAGTACTATAGTAGAACCAACGATGAACATGAGATGCTATTTTGCTTAGCAGTTCTAAATTCCCCACATAATATGAGATCCACTTTCATTCAATAAAGAAAAAGATGTCAACACTGACCTAGACAGTCTAGGATCATGAGTTTCAAGTTAATATTCCATTTCCATCGACATCTTAAGTTACTAAGTATAGTTAACACAGCAAAACTAAGTCAGGGCACCCGAATTACACCATAAGCAACTGACTCCAGAACGATTGGCCCCACACTAACCTTGTATGCAAAGGTAATGGTCAAAAGCTGTAGATGTGAAAACTACAAAAACTAGCAAAAGTTAATAACTATTTGCTTGATTGCTTCAAAATTGCAGGCCACCAAGGGATCAAAGGATATCATATGTCTTCATCAGCATCCAGACGTTCCATTTACCTCCTTTGCTGTTTCTGTGATATCCTGAAGCAGTTCTTTAGAAATAGCAGCTGGGTCTAGCTCATAGCTATCTTTGGGGACATTTGGAGCTTCTTCCCCTGACATCTTGTAGAAGGGGACTTGATGCGAAAACCGAAACATCTCTTCTTTTGGAATCTTCTTGGTAGCGTTTGGGTCCAGATGGCGCTGAAATACTGTTCGGAACCCGGCAACCTTAACCAAGGGAACAACAGAAATGCCATGTTCTTCATCATAATCATCCAGTACCTCAACAACATCGTAGGCATGGAGCACATTATCTGGAGTATCCTCATCCCAATCAGGGGACCAATTCCTATAAACAGCCCAGATATCACCTTTCTTCGGATAAATTTTGATGATTCCACGTTGACCTTTCTCCCATTTAATCTGGTGAGAGAACATGTTGAGTATATCATTGTTTTCATACTTTCCAATCCTGAAATCACCACACGTCTTTGTGAAGCCAGCAGAAGCCCAATTTAAAGGACCAAATTCACTGTTTGTCCTTGAGGTAAGAAAGCTTATTCTGAGCTTGAATGGTTTCAGGGAAAGAACTTCCCGAATAAGCGCATAATAACGAGGCATGCCATCTTCGTCGTCATATGTAGCCCAAATTTGATCACTCTGAAAAGATTCCTCAGTACGATCCTTATCAAAATCATGGAAATCTGGATCAGGGACATTATAAGACAACGGATCATCATCTTCATTTTCAGCATCTGTGCTATCACCTGAGTCATTCTCTTCAGGATGAACATGGGCATCTTCGCTTGTAGTAGGATCATTTGATGCAGGTGTTTCATCATCCCCACCATTTTCCTTAACCACATGTTTCTTGCTCACTTTTTCACTAGCAGCAACTTGAGATTTTTTACTTTCCAACTCTTTTAGCTTGTTCTTTATGTCACCTTTAGCCTTCTCCAGCAAAATTCTCCTACAATCCATTGGAGTGAAGGTCCTTGACAGATTAGGAGGCCTGGGCTTCCAACTGGGCCCACCATTATAGCCTTGAAACTGATAGGCTCCAGTATTGGCGGAAAATGATATACTTCCACCTGGCACTGTAAAACAGTTTGCAGCAGGACCCGATGCAGTGGATGACAAACCAATGCCAGCATCTTTACCCAGAGTCCTCATCTTCATACTAGATGCAACATCGCCTGCCCCGTTCTCTGACATGTTTGTGTGCCTTTTCAGAGGATTTTGCTTCCTTCGAAGAGCCTCTTCCCTTCTCGCTGCTGCTTGTGCCTCCACCCTTTCTCTCCTAACCTTTTCATATGTCTGATGAACCACATTAGCAGCTTGAGCAGCAGCAGCAGATGAGGCAGTGGCACTAGCTGCACCAGCAGCCCTAGAGAAAGGACCCCACTGGAAACCTCTGGAAGAACTTGCATTTTGGTTTGCGCCACGTACATTCGAATCCGGAACCACATTCTCAGTTGGTGGCATTGGTACCTCTTTTGCTAGGAAGGGCTCACGGCAGCTAGGGCAGCGAAGATGGTGGTTCAGATATACCCTGAGGTACTCATAATTCATCTTGCATTTATTGCACGAGGTCCAAAATGTAGGAGGCATGGCTGGAGGTGGAGCAGGGCAGCGTGCAGGAGCAGGCGCGGGAGCTGGTGTGGGTTGGGGAGGGGGAGCGGACGGGGGTGGAGGGGGAGCGGACGGGGGTGGAGTGGGAGCGGATGGGGGTGGAGGTTGAGAAGTGCGCCGGCGCACTGAACGAGCAGCTTGTCCTGTCGTTTGCCGCTTTGCTGTCACCTTGGAAGCAGCAGCAGAATTAGCTGCAAAATTATAAAAGCCGTTGGCAGCACCAGGAGCCGCACTAGCTTTAGTTGACTGAGCTGTCCTCTGCTGGAGTACTCTTATGTTCCTCTTTTGGTCGTATACTGCTCGCTGAGTTTTATCAGAAAGTACCGTATATGCCTCTTGGACCATCTGAAATGCACCCTCAGCACCCACTGATTTATTCTTGTCGGGGTGGATCTGAAGAATGAGCTTCTTGTACTGCTTCTTCAAAGTTTCATCATCTGCTGTTGGGGCAACACTAAGGATTGAGTACCAGTCCTTTTCCCCAGCAACCTTCATCTCCGAAACAAGGTAAATGTCCATGGTGGCAACCATCTGAGCAATGCCTTCAAGCCCAGGAAAGAGAGCCTGAGCCTTGAGCGCAAACTTCTTGGCACCCTGCAGGTCTCTCGCTGCGAATTTCTTCTCTGCAATCTCTTTCGCCCTTGCGGCCTCATCCTTGTTGCATTCCATTTCTCTCAAGCCTCAGAAAGAACAAACAGCCACTGCCTTCGCAATTAATTCAAAGAAACTTGGTCCTTTGGGTCAGCACTGAACACAAGATGATCATACGAGAGGCAGCAGCTTCCAACCCTATCAAAATGGAAAGAAAGGTTACCCAAAATTACAACTGCAATCCGTTTATATCAAGCCTCGGAAAGTAAAAACTGCAATACCTTCACAACCGTTTCACAGAATTTTTGGCCCTTGGAGCGAACACCAACAGAAGATGGGCATACAAAATATGGCAACTTCCCACCCTGCACAAACGGAAACAAAGGTTACCGAAAATTACACATTGCATTCCATTTCTGCAAAGCCTCGAAGTAAAAACTGACATACCGTCGCAACTATTTTACAGAATTTTGATCTGGAGCTAGCACCAAAACAAGATGAGCATACAAGAAGCAGCAGCTTCCAACCCTGCACACGAGGAAACAAACGTTATCGAAAATTACAGAATTCCAAGAGACTGCGGATGGATAACATTCAGGAGCAGACTCGGCGTTGGTCAGGGGGGGCGATCGATGGGGCGAGGTAGGGCAGGCGCCCTACCTAATGCCAGCAGAGAAACCCCCACCCTCCTCCTCTCCCCCGAGAGCTCCGCCCCCTAGGTCGCCAGGAACAGCTGCCCGGCATTGTTGGCGCTGCTGCCTGCCGCTTTCGAGTCCAGGAAGAAGTAAAAGATGAAAATTCCCCTCCCCCTCGTCATCCTCGCCCCCGATTGGAACGAAATCTCCCCGTCCCCGCACCCAGCTCCGCCCCCGCCCCCGTCCCCGCGCAGGGATCGACCCATCCCCGCTACATCCAGCCTAAATGCCAACTAAGAAAGGTAGGAGAAGGGGTAGAGGGATTGGGGAGGAGAGCTCAATTCTCACCTTCCGTCGACGCTGCAGGAGGAGCAGGGTTCTGGTCGAGCGTGCTGCCGCGCGCTGGCCGCACGAGACCGAACCGCTGCTAGGTGCCTGGCTCCGCCGTCCTTGCTGCGCCGCTGTGGTGCTGCCGGGAATCTGAGTTTTTGAGGCGTCCGCCGTGCTGCGGTGACAGGAGGGAGGCGGCGGGGTACAGCCTTCAGCGGCGACGGAAGAGGGGGAAACTGAACGGGGCAGCAGGGATCCGTCTCTTGTAAAGCGGTCTGTGGGCATGAGCATTAGCAGTCACTGACGTCTGGGCCACCAGGGTATCGAGCCCGCATGTCAGCCACTGTCAATGACAAGGCACGAATGAAGAGGATCCCTGTCCAGCAGTACCATCTAGACCATCCATCGCACAATCAACGTTGAATATACCTTGACTGCTCGTTTCCTCGGAGGCATTGGTGATCCACTGTTTCGGCTCCGCTGCAGCCAATTTGTGTCCATGTGCACAACCAAACCAGATTCCTGTACGTTAAAAAAAGAAGAAGAAAAAACAGATTCCTGTTCACATGGCGAGCAACGAACCAACAAGGCAACCGTATGCATCGTACTTCCTCCTTCCAATATGTAAGCAATTATTGTTCAAAAAAAATATAAGCATTTTTGCCTTTATATTAGATTCATATCATCTTTTATTGCACTTGGACAAAAGTATTGTCCAGACACACAGAATATGCTATTAATGTGGACACCAAAAACATATAGCTAGAAATGTTTACCTTGGAACGAAGGCAATACTCAGCGAATGTGTGAACCGAGCAATCGTACACCCTCACATGTTCAAGTAGTTCGACTAAACAATAAAAACAAAGTCTGTGAAAAAATATCACTTCAGCACATCGAATAATTATACCACAATGCTAGCATCGCGATATCACGTTACATGTGTCATGATAAGCATCCGTACATTCCAGTAACGTAGAGCGTTTGTACGAAGTCAAGATAGGCGGCATAATACAAACAAACTACTACATGGATGACACGTGTCGCCATCAATACCTCAATGTTTTTTAAAAGCATTATTAATTTCTAATGTTTTTTAGTTAGGATAATCTATAGATTCTTTTTCGCATAATATATTTACGTTGGCGTCACGACAAGATTTTATGTGTATTACATAACCCGTGCTTGCGCAAGACGCTTCTTTCGTCGCTTGGTGACAATCTAGTCGAAAGGTTGCCCCGAAGCCGCGCTGACGCTTTTACGACTCTGTGGTTTTCATCTATGCCTGGCGCATCTGGAAGTAGCGAAACGCCCATGTCTTCATAAACGAATGGATCACCCAACCGTTCTGGTCTAGCAGATTAGGACGAGGCTACACCTTGGAGCCAAACCGGTCTACTTACGTAATCAGACATTTTTGTTTTACGAGTAATCCAAATCTGGTCGATGTGCTAAGTTTAGGTGTAGGAGTAGGTGACGTCTTCCTTATTTGTGAGTAGTCGGTTATGTAGGCTTCCCTAATATAGTTGGAAAACTATTTTTTTTTCTAAATGAAATACGTGTATCGCACATTCTCGTAAAAAAACATGCCCCAAAAGCTAGCAAGGTATCCTAGTCTAATCTATCAACAATATTAATGTTGCTATAATTGCATATATTTTGAAATGTATATATTTTCTATTTCTTGTTACATAGATCTGAATTATAAGCTTGGGCACTTGCCTTTGAAACATCGTGCCCAAATATACTACTTCCAGGACCGTCATATATGACCGGAGGGTTTATGGTTCCAATGACACGTGCAGCTATTGGTGAGTGGATTGAGTTGGGCGCCGAGGCTTAATTTCAGGTTATACAACTGAAATGTTCCTAGTATATATGTTGAACACTCTTCCCTCAAGTAATTCAAGTTTGCGTTCAAAACACATTTTAAATGTCATGTCGATGACCGAAAGAGCCATTCTTTCACGACCGACCCAATAAGGGTAAATAGCTCATCCAATGGCGCCCTGAATTTGAACATTAGCTAGCAACGGTAAACAATACTCCCTCCGTTTTTAAATTGTTGTCGCCGTTGACTTTTTTTACTATGTTTGACCATTCGTCTTATTCAAAAAAGTTTGAAAAATATCATATATTTTGTTATGATTTGTTTCATCTCCAAAGTAAGTTTAAACATAATGTATAATTTTGCATATTCGAACATATATTTTGAATAAGACGAATGGTCAAACATAAATAAAAAAGTCAACGGCGACAACAATTTAAAAACGGAGGGAGTACACGATAAGTTTTGCAGTCTAATCAGCGAGCAGTGATGAAAAAGAAGTCTGAATCGAGTTTCCCTGGAGGCTAGTGGAAGTACAAAGTGGCTACTACAGTGAATCGTCTCCCCAAATGTGCTATCGAATGATGATCTGGGCCTTGTATAAACCCCGCCGCAGACAGGAGCCACAACTTAGGCTTCTCAAGACTTGTACGCAGTGGCAATCTAAGTGATGTATCTTTCTTGTTGCTCCTGGAGTAATCGAGCCGAGGATTTAGCGTCCAAGTAGAGTCCGCTGACTTCCTCGAGATCAGCCTGAGAAGAGGTCATAAATTTAGTGATACAAGCTAGCAAGAAGAACACAACGAGAGACTATCCTGATGAATTTCAGTAGATATACCTTGCAAATCTTTTCTCTCCCATTAGCCTTCGCAACGACACTGGCAGGTGATAGCAGCTGAATAGCATGTCTGAAAACAGATCGAAAAGGTGATCATAAGCCTACAGTAAGATTCACTCTTATGGAGCAACATAAAACACGTAAGATAAAACACAGAAAAAATAGCAACACTCAAAACATCAAGTGTATAATACCAAAAAACACATCAAGTGTATAATACCACTACTCATGCATTTGGAACACTCAAAACATCAAGTGTATAATACTAAAAAAAAATCATACCTCAAAGATGTCTGTTGACCGATCTCTCCTAAAAAGGCAAGACTTTCTTCGTCGATCTCAATCCCTTCTACTTGTGCACGGATAGCCAGTATCTGCACGGACAATGAACAAAATCTAATGTAAATTCTGAACAGGGAAATCCAATAAATGTTTGACCAAAATTCCAAATTAAGACAAACCTGAATCATCTCGGTAGGACCATATGTTTCTGTCCGTATAATCACCAACCTATCCAGAAGGTCAACTGGTATACCGTGTGGACTTGTCATATCAGTTCCTCTGGAAACAAATGTTACAAGGTTATGTCTAAGATCCAAATTACCAGACAAGTGCATGTGCAGGTGAGCGGCGAAAGCTAGTAGTGCACTTAGGTGCAGTATTTAAACTGGCAAAGCTTTTGCTTACCTTACACTACATATCCCCCTATTTGTAGCGAGTATCACAATCGGTGATAATGGGCTCTCCAGAGCACGATTAAGATAAGAAAAGCATTCAATGTCCAACATGTGAACCTGAAAAAAAAAGTTATTATCATTGTTAATTCGAACAAAAGCATGATCAAACAATGTGGCCCGCTCATAAGGATAACAAATTATTAATCAACAAAATCAAGGCTTCCTCTAGTTTTTTTATGATGTTATTAGTTCAGCTTGAACTAATCAGCGTCACATAAAAAAACAGGGAGTAATTTCGTTAAGATATGAGTCAAGTGGATTTTATGGGCATAAAATGCAATTATACCTCATCAATAAACAAAACTCCAGGTACAAGCTCTGCAACTCCTTCATCAATATATCTGTTAACCACCTGTAACCATACAATTAACAAAATTTAGATACAAAATCCAATATGATTGCCTAAGTTCGATGTACATTTTAAGAAAACAGAAAAATGATGCCAGGCAAAAGAATTGGGAACCTTGTTGATTTCTTGGCGCAACTTATCGGTGATCTCAGTCTTCCGTGGCTTCATCATCTGACCCATAAGGGACAAAATATCCTGGCCTCCTTGTGGCTGAGCATTTGCTGCATCAAGGTCATGAAGTGTGACATCCTGTATGAAACGATGAGAAGGTTATTTTTATTTCCTCTTCAGAACATGAGAAATAAGCATGCAGTAGCAATACACAAAGCATGCAAGTGGAGATGCAAATAGGAATAACAATCTTATAGTCTGCTGCATTAAGGAAGATGTCATCCTCTTGAGGTAATAAACGTCTTGGCAGTCTTCCAGCAATTCAATTGTTTTTTGGTTAGCAATAGTAGAAGCAATCATAGTCAAAGTTATTCTTGTTGAAGAAACTTTGGCTTGACGGTCATGACTCATATGAGTTTCTATTTGTGGCCTTTATTATTACACATCAAGGAACTAGGTTGTGACACCTCCATATTTGACGTTTTGGTAATTTAGCATGCCCATACTATATGATTTTCAAAACCAATATCCCTCCCAAGTCCCAACTGTCAGATTGATCGACCACTGATGACTGGTGCAGTTTCACATGAAAAAGGGATGGAGGGGCGAATTTTTTAAAGAAATATTAAAGATTTTTGTAGCTAAAATTGCCTATACAATTGCCATCCTAAAAGTAACCTTGGTAGATTTGTCAAAATTCATCTTCAAGACACACTATCCTTATAGATTTTAACAAACAAATTGCGAGAAAAACTGTAGTCAGATTGCATTATCCTGTAGAGTACACTGTACCAATTCGTGAGAAGTAATTTTTGTTCCAATTACGAGATTACTTTATGAATAGTCCAATCTGAGAAGTTTGCGGCACTAAAGTAAATGAAAATGTAAGGACAAAATATCATCAGACGGGTACCTGTACTATTTCCTTCTTCTTATAGACTTCCCCTTTTGGGATTGGAACATACTCCTCAGCTTCGAGATCATATTCTGTAGCAAAAGAATCACACCTACCAACTCTTTTCACGGCACCGCTATTTGCTTCGATGTATATAACATCGCCAACTGCGACCTGCATCCAGTATGCAGATGATGAGTAACCTAAGACAACAAACACAGATTACAGATGCAAGTAGCCCAGAAACCAAACATGGGGCATGATATCTGAGTGTCAGGACATCTCACAGTAAGTTGCCAATCAAACATCCTCAATGAGTTAATAATCAGCAAGAAAGATTTCATGGCAGTTAAAATTAGAGTTATTTTAAGTAAGAAGCGATTGACACCAACATAGTGTTATTGTTGAAGAGCAAAAAATATGTCATCAGTCTAGCAGCAGAAAGATATAGATAGGGAGGCATGCAGTTACCTTTTCTTTGATTAGAGCATCATAAATTGAAGGATCCAACTTCAGCTGCTTAGTCCCTTTAACAGTCTTTAGACCTATGATTACATGGGCAATGCTTTTCGCGTATCCGCCTGTTGTACTCTCTGCCTCTTCCGGGGAAAGTTCAGTAACCTAAAAACAGAGTAACATATAAACGCCATCAAAATCAATGGAAATACAGGAAAACCCCCTCCAGCTTCATCAATAAAATTCAGGGAAACGCTAAAGTAGACTTAAACATTGCATATACTCATTTCTTACCTCCCCTTCGTAAACCTCTTTGTTTTCCTTTATACGCAGACCTATAGATCTACGAAAATTTTCCATCAGCACCTCAGTTTTCTTGACCTCTGAGGAGTATACTTCTGATCCTACCATAGGACAGAAAGGGACCTGCAGGATAGAATAAAAAGACAACAAATAGAATCATTAGATGAGAAGAGCATATCTGTTACCATAGATGAGGCATGATTCATTCATACTATAAATGTTGCTGTATTCACTTCAGAGCAAAACAGTTCTGTTAGCATATATGAGACCTAACACTACAGCAACAATGAAATGACAAATATTAGAGAGAGATTATTTGTGGAGCCTAATGAGCCCTAGCATATCAAGAGCTTCTTATTCATCAAACAAGACAGTATACAAAGAGGCACTTACAAAAGATGACCTCCAAGCTACAATTACGAGGAATTATCCTCCGGTAACTATCCCAAATTAAGACTTCATGACTAGCCCAATCAAGAAGCTAAATACTGCAGATCCATTACTGGCTAAAGGAAACTGGTGGGTAATTTCTTGACCTCTTTCAACAAATGTGAACAATTCCAACAACCCTGATTCCCCACCAATGCTAGTACAGGATACGTGACAATACCGAGAGCACAGAGCAAACGAAAAGAATCAAGTAGCATTAGAGCGAAACGCTAGGTTTACCACCAAAATAACTGCAAAGGAATTGCAAATTTGTGCAACGAAAAGGAGTCGAAGGAGGTACCGACCTTGCTGCCGAGCTCCTGGGAGATGCCAAGAGCGAGCGCCGTCTTGCCCGTGGCGGGCGGGCCCGCGAATAGCACCGCCCGGCCGGCCATCTTCTTCTGACGGATCATGTCGGTCACCAGACCGCACGCCTCCCGCGCGTCCACCTGCCCACGAGCCCCGACGCCATCCCTATCGCCGCCCCATTTGCCTGCAAGAGACAAGAAAACCCAAACCCAGCTGTGAGGATCTACGGCTAAAAACCCTAGATAACCCTCCCCGTTGCAAGGAGCGGAGAAGCGGGAGAGGTGAGGGAAGCTACATCAAGGCCGAGGCCCTTTATGTGGGTGTGGGTGCGACGCGCTGCTTCTTCGACGTCGACTGCACCTCCTCGATCCTCATGGCCGCGGCCTCGCCGCCGCCGCTTCTGTCTGCGCCCTTTGTCTCTCTAGTTTCTCTCTCTTTCGCTCTACCGCCGCAACAATGGGACCGGAGGGGAGCGGGGAGAAGTGAAGCCAAGCCGCCGGGGCAAGGCGCGGCTTGGAGAATATATGGTGTCTTGGAGAGGCCGCGACGGCCCACCTGCTCGCTGGGCCCAAAGTAAATGCTGGGTTAGCGGTCCAGAGCTTTCGTTTCGTGAAGAATACGTGAGGTCCTCTTGAAGCGTATCACCTGCTTACGTAATTAGGGCCCTTTGGTAAGGTTTTTCTAAACTACTTCTCCAGCCGGCTTCTGTTTTCTAACTAAGAGGGTGCTTTCTCAAGTGCTTCTCCTTCAAAACAAGAGAAACCACAGCCACAACCGAAGCCAGCAAAGTCACAGTCCTAAAAAAAAACCTTAAATTCTTAAAAAAAAAACTGCTTACGTAATCAAGATTCTGTATTTTGTACTCGTGCAGCTGAACGCCGAGTCGCTGACTGATGTTATGTCCTTCTATGGGGTGCGGCAGCTGCTGCAGAAACAAATGGAGCAGTTTGGCTTGTACACCAACTCCATCTGGGCAATGGGCATGCTATGCTTGTCGAACCATTTGGCCTTCTTTCTTTGATCACCTAAACCTTATTTCTGCACTTTAATTAAGCAAAGCACACCTCACCAGTTCGCTTCGAAAAGCACGAAAGATGCCGGCACAATCTAGCACTCCCTCAGCGAGCTTGCATCGCTCTTGCCCTTCTACTGGCCGTAGCAAATACGGTGGCCGGCGGCCGGCCGGCAAGATACAGTCTCAGTCCGTCCCCGACAGCTCCGACCAGACGATCACCCTGTACACCACCGGAGCCGCACCGCCGAAAGCCACGCCTCCGTTCGCGCAACACAACCAGGGTCTTCACCAGCGATGGCCCGATTAGGCCACTCCGGCAGCTGGCTGCGCGGCCTTGACTCGGCAGGCACGCTCCAGCCCGGCATGGTGACCGTCGTCGACGAGCAGGTACACGGCAGGAAGGAGTTTGGGCTACCTCTGGAAGGGAGGCTGCAGGGCGTCCTCGTCACCAGCTTGGCAGATAACGGCAGCCACATGGTGGCGGTAAAGGCCTCGTTCGCCGGCGACGGCGCGGGTGACAGCCTCATGTTCTTCGGGGTCCATCGTGATGGCCATGAAGAGTCTCACATCGCGGTGGTCGGAGGGACAGGGCGGTACCACGCAGCCGCCGGTTTCGCCGTTGTCAGAGCAGCTGGTGTCCCTGAAACGAGTGGAAATATCAGCAACAGCACGGTGTTCAGTTTTAGCGTGCATCTCAAGTAGAGTACTC
>RWGY01000754.1:0-14847 GCA_007726485.1 Eragrostis curvula
AATTTCAAATCCGCTCTCTGGGCCGATCTCTGTGAGGCCCAGCTCCCCTTTTCCTTTGTCCTTCCGCTACCCACCACCGGGCCGGTTTTTCTTTCCCCCTCCCGCGGCCTCCTAGCCTCCCTTCCCCGCCAGCCCGCTCGCCGGCACAGCTCAGCGCGCCGCCGCCCCAAACCCTATCCGACCCCGAGCGGACGCGCCGCCCTCGGCGTGCGCAGCACGCGTGGGCCCGACCCCTCGGGCGTCCGCGCCTATATAAAGCGGAAGGCCCGGCCCCATTCGCGCTCGTTTCGACGAATCCTCCGCCGCCGCCCCGTGCCCTAGCGCGCAGCCCGCCCGCCGCCGCCATTGCCGCCCGCCGACGAGCCTCCGAGGACCCGCGCGACCACCGCCGCCTCGGGACGACGCAGACAGCGCCTCCGACGTCGCCCGTGACCCCGCGCCTCTCCATCCGGCCCGCTCCCGCACTCTGCCTCGGCGACCCGAAGACCCCGCCCCCGACGGCCGTCGGACATCCGCCGCCGCTCCCCGACGACGACCACCCCCGCCTCCCTGACCTCGTCGACCCCACGCGACCGTCGAGGTGAGAGCCGCCGCCGCCTCCCCGTGCTTCCCGAGCACCCGCGTGCGAGGTTTCGAGCACCGGAGCACTGTCCCGCGCGTGCGCCGGCGATGCGCCGCCGTGCCCCCGACGTCGCCGATGACCCCGGTCCACCGTGGACCCGTGGACCGGCGGTTTCCCCTGGTGCACCACCCCGTGGACCGAGTCCACGGGAGTTTTCGATTTAATTTAATATAATTCGAATTATGACGTCAGCGCATACGCAATAATTCCAATTTTCGTAAAAGAATATTCTTTAAAATGTAACTTTTACACTTAAGCCCCTAACCTTTTTGCTAATAATGTTTAGGTCCTGTATTTTTACAGAAAACCCCCCTGAACTTTTCCTAAATTATATTTTATCCTAACTTTTTACATTTCAGTCCTCAAAACTTTTCTAAAATTACAATTAGGTCCCTGTACGACCCTGTTTTAGTTCAAATAAACCTTTAACTTCAAATGCTTATAACTTTTTACTCGTAGCTCCGTTTTAAGCGATTCTTGCGCTCACGTGATCGTAGGCTCGAGCTCTATCTTTTGGTACTGTTTTTGTAGTATGTTAGTACTGTCTGGTGTACTGTTGTTTATTGTTTGTGCTTGTGTGCTTGCATGTTAACGTTATTAGAAGAGGAGCCGATCGAGAACTTTCAGGACTTGGAGTTTGATCAGCCAGCAGCAGGGGGAACAGGCAAGTGTCCTTGACCATTTTGAACCTATTGCTTTCTCCCTCTAGTCATGCATTTGCGTTCAATTGGACTCCCATATGTCATACCCTGTTCCTTTACTTTATCCTTGTCGCCGGGTTATGGTAGAGGTTAATGATAATGTGGATGGGTAGAAATGCTTAGCTTGCTGTCTTGGGTGGATGATAATTTTGACTAATAATCTTGACTAATGGTTCACTTCAACAAAATCTTCACGGACCGCTTAATCTTTTTAGCAACATGGAACTTAGGTGATCCAAGCAGGAGGATGTTGATGATGGTGCGGGTATGCACATGTATCTGTCATGGTACTGTTGGTTTGTGGTTAGTACCTGCTTGTGATCATAAGGACCGGTTCGTGGAGCGGCAACCCAGGACAACAGCGCAAAGCACAGGGTTGATTATGGTAGACTTGGTCAAGTATTATGCTAACTTCCCAGTTTTGCCGGCGTTCATGGAAAGAGGGAGGAAGGGGTACTTCCAAACTCAGGTGATGGAGGGGTACTCCTAGCCAAGGCGCAAGAGGGGGCTTCTGAAGGAAGGGTTACTTCCGCGGCGGTGGAACCTTAGCGAGGATGTTGGCAGGCTGGGAAGCGCTTTGAAAGACCATGTGGTGATCTCTTGGTCTCACACCTTTGGTAGTGTGGAGGCAACATAGAGGTTTTAGTCACTGAAAAGTGATGGAATCACCACCCTGTGGGTAAAGTTGTGCACCTCTGCAGAGAAGTAAAACTGTCATGACAGCCGTGCTTACGGTCAGGAGCGGCCTGGATCCTCACATGATTAGAGAATGGATGGTTGGACTTGGATGGTTTTGGGTGGTTAACCCGTTTTGCTGCAAGGGGGTACCTTGTAGTGCTTAATTTAATAACTTTAGGGTTCAGGATTTCACTTAGTAATATAGGTGCTTTAATAGTGTCTTAAGTTAAGTTGCTTTTCTGCTATGAACCATATGTCAGCCTTTCTTGTTATAAGCTTGCATTACATTTACTTTCCCACACTTGCGGAGTACGACAAGTACTCACCCTTGCTATTCCCCCACAATGTTTTGTCATGCTGCTCAGAAGATGAAGGTGCGATGGACTACTTTGATGAGGAGTACTACTAGGCGTGCTTTCCCCCAGTCGACTGCCTGTGTGTTTGGGAGTCTTCCGCTGTCGTTTATTTAGTCCTTTGAGACAATTCATTCAGATATTGTAATAATGATACAATGAGACGATGTAATAATGACACTGGCTTATACTGTTTATTTCACTATTGTCCCTTTATGTGCGAAACTTGATCCTGGCGCACATAGAGTTATGCATTCAGTTTTGTCCTTAAAACTGGGTGTGACAAAGTGGTAATCAGGGCCAGGTTGACTGTAGGACGCAAGCCTAGTTAGAATGGTCGTTTCTAAGGTTATTTTCTTATATTAAAACCTACTTTCATAAAAACTATTAGCTCTTTTTTGTTGATCTTCGTTTATGCTTCTAAAATTCTCCTATATTGAAAACATTCTTGTTGTTTACTTACACTTTACCTTGCTGCACTTTTTCTTTATCCTTGCTCTACTACTGTTCCTTGTTTTCTCTCCTACTCCTTGCTTTACTACCACTCTACTCTTTTACTACAAAGTTTTGTTTTACTGATACTCTTCTTGTTCCAAATTTTAGTGATGGCGCGTACGAAGCTCACTGCTCGCAAGCGTGTTCCGGTTCCACCACCACCTGTTCCTTTGCTGGAATGGATGGATTAGCCACCACTGGAGTGCTACAGCAATGGCGACGGTTACTACTTCCCCGACAAGCTATGGGAGGTTCAACGATGTTTTGGCTACTATGAGCGTGCTGAGTACATTGGGATCAGGACACCTGAAATGGATGGCACCTACAGCTGGAGTGTTCATGTGAACATGTTTGAGAAGCCTTCTCCGGACGGGATTCGGAAGGTTCGCCGCACTCATGAAGCCCCGACGTCCAGGTCTACCTTTGAAGATGGGATACAGGATGCAGCACGCCAGGCCCTTTCAGTGCTCAACCATGAAGAAGCAGCGATGAGGCACTCTCAATTCAAGTATTTCGCACACCGTCCTAGTGGGAGTTTGCACGAGGTAGTGGATAGTCCTAGAGATGAGGACAGCTTACGCCTCAGGGAGACTGTTCGCTATGTCAGGAACCTGAACAGGTGTCTCAACAGTGTTCTGGATAACCTTGCTGACAGAGATGACTTGATTGAGGAACTCAAGGAAGAGAACAGGCAGCTGAAGGCAGTCCAAGCAGGAGAGGCATTGGAGGATGAGCCATTGGAGGCGCCACCACCTGTTCAAGTGCCTCCATGTTCTCCCAGCCGCAGGGAGCTTCGCCGTCAGGAGGAGGAGGATGAGTTCTAGAGTCTTAGCATTTCCACTTAGAGTGTGAGGTCGATTAGCTTCGTTTAGCGTTTTGAGTCAAACTCTTGTAATAGTAATACCTAATGCGTCCTTTGCTTCGTGTGTGGGTTTTGTGTTACTATTGGGTGAGTGGTGTGCTATGCTTGATTTGGATCTTTGGTTGAGTGTGATGTGATGTAAGACTTGTCATACAGACACATCTTTAATATAGTTAAAGTTTAGAAACTTAATACTTGGGTTTTAATCTTTGGGTTCGTTAATCTTTACCTCTCTATTTTACCTTGAGATCTTTGTATCATTTGTCTTATGGTGAGCTATTCTATATCTTGGCTATGTCATATCTTTTTGCGGTCATAAATCATTGTGGAATGTTGTTAGTTCTGCAATATCTATTTATTGTTCTTGATGCATTATCAATATCCTGTCCCTTTATATTGATATATCTATCTATCACCTTGTTATCTTGCATATTTCCACCATGTTGCTGCCGAAATTTCCTTGTGTCCAGCTAGTCTTTCACCTTGATCATTACCTTTCCCAATGGTTATCTATGCCTTACATCATGTTCTTGTCCAATCACATATTTCTTTATGCCTTGATAGTCTGTTCTACCTTTTGATGCTGTCCTATCCACCAAACCATGCTCATCTTATCTTTTCCTCTTATCAGATGGCTAGGGGAAGTGCTTCCAACAACAACAACAACAATGTTCCAGCAGCAGCCACGTTGGAGCAGTTTTTGGCCGCGCAGACTCAGCTCATCCAGACCATGCAGCAGAACATGATCAACATGCAGCAGCAGCCGCAACCCCAGCACCAGGCGCCACCACCACCTCCTAGGGACAAGCTTGGAGAGTTCCAGAGGACCAAGCCTCCAACCTTTTCACACTCTGTGGATCCTATGGATGCTGATGACTGGCTGAAGACTGTTGAGAAGAAGCTGCAGGTGGTCCAGTGCAACAACAGAGAGAAGGTCCTATACGCCTCTCACCAGCTTGTGGGTCCCGCTGCTGATTGGTGGGATGCTTATGTGGATGCTCATGAGGAGCCAGACAGTATCAACTGGCAGGAGTTCAAGAACAGTTTCTGGTCTCACCATGTGCCTCAGGGATTGATGAAGCTGAAGAAGAAGGAGTTCCAGAATCTGAAGCAGGGCTCCATGTCTGTTAGTGAATACCTCACCCGCTTCACCCAGCTGTCCAGATATGCCCCTGGTGAGGTTGACAATGATGAGAAGAAGAGGGATCGCTTTTTGGAGGGTCTGAATGATGGACTTGCCTATGCACTTGAAGCCCGTGGGTTCTAGAATTTCCATGCTATGGTTGATGCTGCACTTGTCCTGGAGAATAGGAGAAACAACATGGAGAAGAAGCGCAAGCTGGAGCGTCAGAGTCAGCAGGGGAGCAGCAACACAAGGCCTCGTTTTGGTTCTTCATCAGCTGGACCTGCATACCGCCCTCCACAGCAGAATAGCCAGCAGAGGACTCAGCCTACTGGACAGGCATTCCAAACCCCTCAGCGTCAGATTCAGCGCTCCAATCCTCAGACTCCTCACACTGGTCAATCTGGTCCACAGAGGACCAATCAAGGACAGAACACTGGAGTTTCGGGAGCATGTTTCATTTGTGGTGACACCACTCATTACGCCAACAAGTGCCCAAAGAAGCAGAACTCCGCTCAGGGTATAGTTTCTGCTCCTAACCGCAATGCCAACTCTGCACCAACCACTGCCAATCAGAATCAGGCTTGTGCTCGTGTGAACCATGTATCTTTGGAGGATGCTCAGGAGGCCCCAGAAGTTGTTCTCGGTATGTTTCTCGCCAACGACCGCAATGCAATTGTGTTATTTGATTCTGGAGCATCTCATTCATTCATATCTGCTGCTTATGTTGATAAACACAACTTGCCCATAACCATGCTTAAGAATAGAATGCTTGTTAGTTCACCTGGGGGAGAGATGAGTGCCAGATCTGTTTGTCCTAAGTTAAACCTTAATATAAGGGGGGTAGACTTCTTGGCAAACCTCATAGTTCTGGAATCTAAGGGGATTGATATCATTCTGGGTATGGACTGGATGAGCAAGCATAAGGGGCTCATAGATTGTGCTAAGAAGGCAGTGACACTGACAGCTAGCAATGGAGAGCAAGTGGAGTATGTTGCAGAACCACTCATCACTAGCAAAGGGGCAACCAACCGCATTGTGTTGAATCAGCTTGATGTCGGGTCGGTTGGGAAGATCAGAATTGTCAGTGAGTTCCCAGATGTCTTCCCAGAGGAGTTGCCAGGTATGCCACCAGACCGTGAAATTGAGTTTGTTATTGAATTACTTCCTGGTACTGCTCCTATATTTAAGAGACCTTATAGAATGGCTGCTAATCAACTAGCTGAACTTAAGGAGCAATTACAAGAATTACTAGATAAGGGTTATATCCGTCCTAGTGCATCACCTTGGGGAGCCCCTGTTATCTTTGTTCCTAAGAACGATGGTACTCAGAGGATGTGTGTGGACTATAGAGCTCTTAATGAAGTGACCATCAAGAACAAGTATCCATTGCCCAGAATTGATGACTTGTTTGATCAGCTTAAGGGAGCTTGTGTCTTCTCTAAGATTGACCTTCGATCTGGCTATCATCAGTTGAAGATCAAGGCAAGTGACATTCCCAAAACTGCCTTCATTACTCGGTATGGCTTATATGAGTATACTGTCATGTCCTTTGGTTTGACCAATGCCCCTACCTACTTCATGTATTTGATGAATAAGGTTTTCATGGAATATCTGGATAAGTTTGTGGTGGTTTTCATTGATGATATACTGATATTCTCGAAGAACGAGCAAGAGCATGAGGAGCACCTACGCTTGGTTCTGCAGAAGCTTAGAGAGAATCAGTTGTATGCAAAGCTCAGCAAGTGCGAGTTCTGGTTGAAGGAGGTCTCATTTGTTGGTCATGTCATCTCTGAAGGTGGAATCTCAGTTGACCCAAGCAAGGTGGAGGATGTCTTGAGTTGGAAGACACCTCAATGTGTCACCGACATCAAAAGCTTTTTGGGTTTGGCAGGGTACTACAGGAGGTTCATTGAAGGATTCTCTAAGATATCCAAGCCGTTGACAGAGTTGCTGGGGAAGGGTGCAGCCTTCAAGTGGACAGCGAAGCAAGAAGCTAGTTTCCAAGAGTTGAAGACCAGACTTACCTCAGCGCCGGTGTTGACTATGCCAAATATGGAGAAGCCTTTCTCAGTCTATTGTGATGCTTCAGGTCAGGGATTGGGATGTGTGCTAATGCAGGAAGGTCATGTGGTTGCTTATGCTTCAAGACAGCTAAGGAAGCATGAATTGAGGTATCCGACTCATGATTTGGAATTAGCAGCGGTGGTTCACGCGCTCAAGATTTGGAGGCACTACCTTATCGGCAAGCGATGTGAGATCTACTCTGATCACAAGAGCTTGAAGTATATATTCACTCAGCCAGATTTGAACCTCAGGCAGCGCAGATGGTTGGAACTCATAAAGGACTATGATTTGGGAATCAACTATCACCCAGGGAAGGCCAATGTAGTTGCCGATGCTCTAAGTCGGAGATCTCATCTGAATATGCTATCTGTTCGTGAGTTACCGTCTGAGTTGTGCAGAGAGTTTGAAAGGCTCAACCTAGGATGGGTATCTAACACCGAAGTGGTTGCAATGGAAGTGGATTCCACCCTGGAGCAAGACATCAAGAAGAGCCAGCTGAAGGATGAGAAGATAGCAGAGATCAAGCAACAAATTAGGAAGGGCAAGGCACCAGAGTTCATGGAGGACGAACAAGGTGTGTTGTGGTACAAGAAGAGGCTTTGCGTGCCTGATGACAAGGAAACCAAGGAGTTGATACTGCGAGAGGCTCATGATTCAGCCTATTCCATCCATCCAGGAAGTTCCAAGATGTACCAGGACCTCAAGAGTCAGTTCTGGTGGTACGGCATGAAGAGAGAAGTAGCTGAGTATGTTGCCTTGTGTGATACTTGTCAGAGGGTCAAAGCAGAACATCAAAGGCCAGCCGGTTTGCTACAACCGTTGAAGGTACCTGAGTGGAAATGGGAAGAAGTTGGTATGGATTTCATAGTGGGTCTACCTAGAACTCAAAATGGATATGATTCGATATGGGTTGTTGTGGATCGTTTGACGAAGGTGGCTCACTTCATTCCAGTGAAGACGACCTACAGTGGGCCCAGGCTTGCAGAGTTGTATATGTTCCGGATAGTTTGCCTACATGGTGTGCCTAAGAAGATTGTGTCCGACAGAGGTACTCAGTCCACTTCAAGATTTTGGGAGAAGTTGCATGAGTCGATGGACACAAAGTTAAACTTCAGCTCAGCCTATCATCCTCAAACCGACGGGCAAACCGAGAGAGTGAATCAGATTCTAGAGGACATGTTGAGGGCTTGTGCTTTAAAGTATGGCCGGAGTTGGGATAAGAGCCTCCCTTATGCAGAGTTCTCCTACAACAACAGCTACCAAGAAAGTCTGAAGATGGCTCCTTTTGAAGCTTTGTACGGTCGGAAGTGCAGAACTCCGTTGTTCTGGAATGAGACTGGCGAAAGTCAAGTGTTTGGGACACAGATTCTAAGAGATGCTGAGCGACAGGTGCAAATTATTAGAGAGAATTTGAAGGTTGCTCAGTCCAGACAGAAGAGCTATGCGGATAATAGAAGAAGGGATCTCAGTTTTGAGGTTGGTGACTTTGTCTATTTGAAGGTGTCTCCCATAAGAGGACTACGTCGTTTCAAGGTCAGAGGCAAGCTTTCACCCCGCTTCATTGGCCCTTTCAAGATCTTGGAAAGGATGGGCGAGGTTGCATATCAATTGGAGCTGCCAGCAAAGTTGTCAGACGTGCATGATGTGTTCCATGTCTCTCAATTGAAGAAGTGCCTACGAGTTCCAGAGGAACAAGTGCCCATGGAGGATTTGGATGCTAGTGAAGATCTCACCTATCAAGAGTATCCAGTGAAGATTTTGGAGACATCTGAGAAGTGTACCAGGAATAAGAGGTACCGAATGTGCAAAGTGCAGTGGAGTCATCACTCAGAGGAACAAGCCACTTGGGAGAACGAGGATGATCTGAAGTCAGAATTCCCAAATTTCTTTTCCGAGCCATCCGAATCTCGAGGGCGAGATTCATCCTAAGGGGGGGTAGGTTTGTAACACCCTAATTTTCCCTTTTTGCAATAGATTAAAATTTCGCTTCATTTAATTAGGGTGTTATCATTTTTCCTAGGCCAAAGAATTATTTTTTAAATTAAATAAATTAATCTAGGTTGTAAAATAATTGTTTGTTGCATTCACGCTGGATTAGTTTGCAGTAGGGATTTTATTGTGTGGAAAATGTATTTAAACTTCGAATAGATTTCGTTTTCGATTTAGTTTAGATTTTAGAAAGGTGAGAAGAAATAGAAAAGAAGAAAGAATTTCAAATCCGCTCTCTGGGCCGAATCTCTGAGGCCCAGCTCCCCTTTTCTTTTTCCTTCCGCTACCGGGCCGGTTTTTCTTTCCCCTCCCCGCGGCCCAGCTCCCTTCCCCGCCAGCCCGCTCGCCCGGCCCAGCTCAGCGCGCCGCCGCCCCAAACCCTATCCGACCCCGAGCCGCCGCGCCGCCCTCGGCATGCGCGCCCGCGTGGGCCCGCCCCTCGGCGTCCGCGCCTATGAAGCGGAGCCCCGGCCCCCTCCGCGCTCCGTTTCGACGAATCCGCTGCCGCCCCGTGCCCTAGCGCGCAGCCGCCGCCGCCGCCATTGCCGCCGCCACGACGAGCTCGAGGACCCGCGCGACACCGCCGCCTCGGACGACGCAGACGAGCCTCCGACGTCGCCCGTGACCCGCCGCCTCTCATCCGCCCGCTCCCGCACTGCCTCGGCAACCCGAAGACCGCCCCGACGCCGCCGGACATCCGCCGCCGCTCCCCGACGACGACCACCGCCTCCCGGACCTCGTCGACCCCACGCGACCGTCGAGGTGAGAGCGCCGCCGCCTCCCCGTGCTTCCCGAGCACCCGCGGCGAGGTTTGGAGTACCGGAGCACCGTCCCGCGCGTGCGCCGGCGATGCGCCGCCGTGCCCCGACGTCGCCGGTGACCCCGGTCCACCGTGGACCCGTGGACCGGCGGTTTCCCCTGGTGCACCACCCCGTGGACCGAGTCCACGGGAGTTTTCGATTTAATTTAATATAATTCGAATTATGACGTCAGCGCATACGCAATAATTCCAATTTTCGTAAAAGAATAATTTCAGAAATTCTTTAAAATGTAACTTTTACACTTAAGCCCCTAACCTTTTTGCTAATAATGTTTAGGTCCTGTATTTTTACAGAAAACCCCCTGAACTTTTCCTAAATTATATTTTATCCTAACTTTTTACATTTCAGTCCTCAGAACTTTTCTAAAATTACAATTAGGTCCCTGTACGACCCTGTTTTAGTTCAAATAAACCTTTTAACTTCAAATGCTTATAACTTTTTACTCGTAGCTCCGTTTTAAGCGATTCTTACGCTCACGTGATCGTAGGCTCGAGCTCTATCTTTTCGTACTGTTTTTGTAGTATGTTAGTACTGTCTGGTGTACTGTTATTTATTGTTTATGCTTGTGTGCTTGCATGTTAACGTTATTAGAAGAGGAGCCGATCGAGAACTTTCAGGACTTGGAGTTTGATCAGCCAGCAGCAGGGGGAACAGGCAAGTGTCCTTGACCATTTTGAACCTATTGCTTTCTCCCTCTAGTCATGCATTTGCGTTCAATTGGACTCCCATGTGTCATACCCTGTTCCTTTACTTTATCCTTGTCGCCGGGTTATGGTAGAGGTTAATGATAATGTGGATGGGTAGAAATGCTTAGCTTGCTATCTTGGGTGGATGATAATTTTGACTAATAATCTTGACTAATGGTTCACTTCAACAAAATCTTCACGGACCGCTTAATCTTTTTAGCAACATGGAACTTAGGTGATCCAAGCAGGAGGATGTTGATGATGGTGTGGGTATGCACATGTATCTGTCATGGTACTGTTGGTTTGTGGTTAGTACCTGCTTGTGATCATAAGGACCGGTTCGTGGAGCGGCAACCCAGGACAACAGCGCAAAGCACAGGGTTGATTATGGTAGACTTGGTCAAGTATTATGCTAACTTCCCAGTTTTGACGGCGTTCATGGAAAGAGGGAGGAAGGGGTACTTCCAAACTCAGGTGATGGAGGGGTACTCCTAGCCAAGGCGCAAGAGGGGGCTTCTGAAGGAAGGGTTACTTCCGCGGCGGTGGAACCTTAGCGAGGATGTTGGCAGGCTGGGAAGCGCTTTGAAAGACCATGTGGTGATCTCTTGGTCTCACACCTTTGGTAGTGTGGAGGCAACATAGAGGTTTTAGTCACTGAAAAGTGATGGAATCACCACCCTGTGGGTAAAGTTGTGCACCTCTACAGAGAAGTAAAACTGTCATGACAGCCGTGCTCACGGTCAGGAGCGGCCTGGATCCTCACATGATTAGAGAATGGATGGTTGGACTTGGATGGTTTTGGGTGGTTAACCCGTTTTGCTGCAAGGGGGTACCTTGTAGTGCTTAATTTAATAACTTTGGGGTTCGGGATTTCACTTAGTAATATAGGTGCTTTAATAGTGTCTTAAGTTAAGTTGCTTTTCTGCTATGAACCATATGTCAGCCTTTCTTGTTATAAGCTTGCATTACAATTACTTTCCCACACTTGCGGAGTACGACAAGTACTCACCCTTGCTATCCCCCACAATGTTTTGTCATGCTGCTCAGAAGATGAAGGTGCGATGGACTACTTTGATGAGGAGTACTACTAGGCGTGCTTTCCCCCAGTCGACTGCCTGTGTGTTTGGGAGTCTTCCGCTGTCGTTTATTTAGTCCTTTGAGACAATTCATTCAGATATTGTAATAATGATACAATGAGACGATGTAATAATGACACTGGCTTATACTGTTTATTTCACTATTGTCCCTTTATGTGCGAAACTTGATCCTGGCGCACATAGAGTTATGCATTCAGTTTTGTCCTTAAAACTGGGTGTGACAATGGGGGACATTATGGTGCATATACTACCCAAGCAAAAATCTAGCAAAGTGGATTCTTCTGGCCAAGCATGTATGAGGATACAAAGGAATTTATAAGGAGATGTCCACAGTGCCAGAGATTTGGGGGCATCACAGCTCGAGACGCAATGCCTCTCTCATACAACCTACAAGTGGAACTCTTTGATGTATGGGGCATTGACTTTATGGGACCATTCCCAAAGTCCCAAGATTGTGAGCACATCCTTGTGGCAGTCGACTACGTATCCAAATGGGTAGAAGCTATGCCATGTAGAGCCACTGACTCAAAGCATGCTCGCTGGATGTTGCACGATATCATCTTTCCTTGATTCGGAACTCCAAGAATGGCGATAAGTGATGGAGGGTCTCATTTCATTGACAAGACCTTCCGCAACTTTCTTCGAGAGCTTGGAGCAAGGCACAACATTGCTATTCCATACCATCCCCAAACAAATGGGCAGGCAAAAAATTCAAACAAACAAATCAAGCAAATCCTGCAGAAAATAGTGATGGAAATGGGGAAGGCATGGAAGAGCAAATTACCCGATGCACTATGGGCATACCGAACTGCATACAAGACACCCATAGGCATGTCACCAAATCAACTCGTATACGGCAAAACATGCCACTTGCTTGTCGAGTTGGAGCACCGAGCATTTTGGGCAATGAGAACTTGGAATATGAACCTACAAGGAGCTGGGCGAAAAAGGAAAATGCAAATAGCTGAGTTGGAAGAATGGAGAGACAAAGCATATCACAACTCAGCCATATACAAGGAAAGAACGAAGCGCTGGCACGACCAACGAATTAGGATCAAGGAATTCAAGGTTGGAGATAAGGTGCTGCTATTTAATTCAAGGGTTAAACTCTTCAGGCATGGAAAATTAAAAAGCAAATGGGATGGGCCATACACCGTCATCGACACGTCGACACATGGAGCAATCACACTCCAAGACGACAAAGGTAACACCTTCAAGGTAAATGGCCAACATCTCAAAATTTACTTTGAGCCTGATGCAAATAGAGAGTTTGATGTCATGAATTTAATTGAATACAATCATATACCATGACATTCCTGCGCTCTTAGTTTTCCCTTAGCAATTTCTTTGCAAAATATATATATAGCAGTATAAAATATCCTTATTTAATTTGATTCCCTTATCTTCCTTACCTTTTATTCAAAATTTCCTATCTCTCCTCTGACATTTTCCTGCCAAATCTTCACTTTCCTAAACCCAGCCTACCATACAAAAGCCCACAAAAAATAGAAAGACCAGAGGCCTCCAGGGCAGGTCGGCCGACCCAGGGAAGGGGATCGGCCGACGCCCCCTGGCCTCCTCTGCTTTCCATCTTCTGCCCAAAATCTCTCCTCATCTTTCCTTTTCATCTCCCTGCTGCTTTGGAAAGAAATCATACCATTGCACAACCCCCCTTCTTCATCAACCATGGACAGTACCTACGACGCCTCCTACTTCCTAGCCATCGAGGACTATGAGTCACTTTATAGCGCACCACCCTTCAAACGCATCAAGAAGGAGGAAGTCGTCTGGCTTACCGACGAAGAACGTGTGGGAAGATTCTCTAGGGCCTTGGATAGGGCTTGCGCCAAGATCAAAGATCTTGAACAGCAGCTCGCCATCGCCAAGAAGATAGAAACGAGGCTAAGCTCGTAGCTAAAAGCCTCGCCGATAATTGGATGCAGTATGACATGTCCCTAAAAGAAGTGAAGAAAGAAGAATAGGGATAAACTTTTGTTAGGGAGGTTTTAGGGTGCATTTAATTCATTTTCTTCTTTCTTATCTCAATGTAATGCGCCTGCAATCTTTTTTGAATTCAATGAAATTAGTGCTCCCCGGTCTTCCATACCGGCAGAGCAATATTTTGTTTCCATGTTTTTGTCAATGTTTTGAAGGAAATAGGTAAAAGGAAAGTATGGGGGGAAACGCATCGTCAATCACGGGTAAATCACTTAGATCCACCCCAGGCACCCCAGGAAAGAGAACCACGCAAAAAATCAACGCTGGTGGGGACCAGGCCAGGTCGGCCGACCCCACCATGCAGGTCGGGCGACCCCTGGTGGCCCCCACCAGTCCACTGCTTCGTTCTGCTACCTGAGTTTGCATCTCACATTCCCTTTTCACCTACTTTATAGTCAAGTTATCTTCTGAACCTCGTAAAAATTTAAAATTAAAACTTGACTCATTAAAACCTGGAAACACCACAAACCTTCCTCTCATGATGGACTTGCACACTTGTTATTTCTCGCTTCATCACCACCTGCTTGTGAACACCCTTTTCAGTAGGAACCCATGTTTTCCTAAGTTATTGGCAAGTGTGATATGATTCGATGAAATGACCCTTTGCTCAACTTGCAAGTCCTTGGAGATTTCATTTACAAAATTTAAAAACCTTGGCTCAATGCTCCTCTCTTGATGTTTATTTTCCTACCAAAGCCATATGATGATTTTACACTACAAACCTCATACACATATGCTACTTGTTATTGCTTTGAGCCTTATCAAAATTGTGTGACCCTAGCGAGATACTTGTCATGCTCCCCCGATTGAGACCACACACACCCCACCTCGTATGCTAACTTCTGCATTGGAAGTTACGCAATGCCATCTTTCCATCCACCAAAATAAATACTCCAAATCCCATGCCACCTACTCTCTCTCCGAAAAAGAGTATCATTGGAGACATGGCTATGAAAAAGAGAAAGGAAGAGAATAAACCCTGCTCATACAAAAGTAGAGCAAGAGGGGAAAGAAAAGAGAAAGAAAGAAAGAAAGAAAAAGAAAAGATAGCCATGTCCTCCTCAAAATATCAAAAGAGAGAGAGAAAGTGGGCATAAAAGGAGTACATTTTCCACTTCCACCACCATCCACAAATATACATCTTGATCGGGCTGCATGACTTGAATTCTCCATGTATCCACTCTTTTGGTTCAGCAACACAAGCAATACAAGTATACCTCTTTTCATCCCTACCAAGCTCCACATATCAGCCTTAGAAGTAGGACAAAAAGAGGCAACACCTTTGCCCCGGTAAGGAAACATACACCTTGAGCGACTCAAGAGAATCATTTGAGGAGCAAGAGCCATGTTTTTCA